>CM053786.1:206339843-206599843 GCA_028749045.1 Cupressus sempervirens | reverse complement strand
ATTCAGTTGTGGGTAAAAGTTTGTAGAATAATGATTCACTCCCCCCCACTCCCCCCCTCTTAGTATTATCTATTTCTAGCACCACCTTCATGTTTATGGATTATCTTGATAATTTTAATCCTCAAACTTTCCTTCTACAAAGAAGAGCCTTTAGGTTTAGCTATGCTATCCTTCCTTTCTCATTTTTATAAAAGGACTTGATTCAAATCAATGAGGATTGCCTTGGCTCCTATCTAGGGTATGAACAACCCAATTATGTAAAAGATGATGCAAACTTCTTCTTCTCATTAATCGAAGTTTTAATTATCAAAGATGACCATATTGAAGGACAATGGATCTTTTTGCATCTAATTGAAACTTTTTGATGAGAGACATCGATGAAAAAAAGGTTTCATTACTAAAAGACTTCTCTTTCCATCACAATACTTTATAGTCCTTGAATTTGATTCCCTCGGATGGTACTTCCTCCTTGCTAATCCCATTGATCAAACTTTCATAGATTGGAGGGTTTGCATTCAATAACAGTAGTTTCTTGAAGCTCGATATCCTTTCTAATGATCCCTATTTAATCAAAACACTTTCTTGAAGACACATAGCCCTCTTAATGATCCCTTGGATACATCTCATCCCCTATTTGAGATGCTATTACAATTCAATTGGTTTGCAATGCCAACTCCATTCTGAAGAGGACACCCTCCTCTTACCCCCCTCTCATTAATTTAGATTAAAGTGAGATAAATACCACCTCTAATTATCAACATATGGTCCTATTTTATCGCTGATCTCTATTGGATATGGATGCAAGAAATCTTCCCCTCATAGGCAGTAATCCCCTTGAGGTATCTCAACCCATTTAGAGATTAGTCAGAGTAGTAAACAATAAGTGATTGCAATCATTAATTGCATCAAAACTAGAATACTCAATCTCAATTCTTGATTGGTGAATTTCAATTTTATCATGGAGAGGTACAAAAATAGCTTGAGAGATGGAAGGAATTAGAAGATACACTTCCTAATACTTCTAGTACTACTTTTGTAACTGATATTGTTAATAATGAGGCAAACAAAATATGATGGAATTGGATTCATTATATGATATGATTGGTCTCAACCAATAGTCATATTTGGAAGGAGACCTACCTTATGACTCTCTTGTAAATACTTATCACAAAAATTTCCTACATGTATCATATCCCTGCATAGATTGTGTCCCTATCCTAGGATGTCTTAATGAGGCTCAACATTCATTCTTGTCACTTGGGATTGTAACCAATTCACAATTCAACAAGTCTCCCAATTCTGATACTCCCCCTCACCCCCCAACATTCCAAAAGGGGTAGGAATTCTAGATAGGACTCCAAAAAGAAATATTATAAGATGGGAACTCAAGAAAAGCTCACACCCATATTCAATAATGAGAAGGTGAAGGGCCTTCAACAAATTTCATGAAAGTCACCTCTTGGAATACCAATGGCTATAATGCCGCTATCAAGAAGACATTACTTAAGTTTTGTCTTAAGAATTTGATTAAGAAATTACTCTCCTTCAAAAGACTAGGTTAGACTCTAATGAGTTAGCTTGATTAGGTAAGAAGTTGGTAATTTTGAAAGTTTGGGGGTTATCAATAATCTTTGCCTCCAGGGACCTTGTATGCATTTGGAATACCAAACTCATTTAGTTCCCTCTATATATCATTTAGCCACACTAGAATTGGGGGAAGGTTATGTATATTAATTCTAGTCTTAAATTACCCTTATCAATGTGTATGTTCCCATCTCCACTGTCATTAAATGTGCACTTCGAGAGGAACTGACTGCCTCTCTCACTACTCATCACATAAGTAATATTATCTTTGGAGGCGATCTCAATGCCATTAATTTTTTTGAGGAGATAATTTTTGGTATCGTATCCCTTATTCAAGCTACTAAATATTTTAAGAGATGGATATCTACTAATAATGTATTGGATATTATCTTATCTATTGGCTGATGCAGGAGCATCTAGAGGTATAAGGGCAATCCTGTGTCACCCAAAAAAATGTACTTAGACTTAGTTTCTGTTTCATGTCTTTACATTTTTGGATACCCATTTGGCTCAAATAAAGGTTCCAACTCTCATAGTTCAACTATCAGTGCATTTGAAAATCTTGAAAAAATAGGAGCATGTATTTGGGCCATCATTTCGGTAAACTAGAAGGTGTGAATTGGCCAGATGAATGTAATCATGATTTAGAGCATTCCATAAAAAGAATCAGGTCAATAGGCCCCACGGTTTGAAAGTTATTGCAGTTTTTTGAGTTTTGGAGACCTCCTAAGAATGCTTCAAAGTCAGGTTTGGGGCATTAAATGACCTCGAAAAGGGTCAAAAAATGGGGGACGAGCAAATCCTATCCATAGGGCTATAGAGCACTTCAAGAGCTTTTCTAAAATGTAAACGGTTTGTCAATCAAAGCTACGGTTTAAAAGTTATGCCTCCCGGAAGTTCGGCTACCGTTTCTGGATTCTTCTAGATTTGCACCGACTTCTAACGCAGCTTCTAGAACCTTCTATTTTGTTGGTGGATGCCTACTAGCACTTTCTAGAATGTACTCCTAGTCCTTAACCCTCCGTGGTCTATTTAAGGAGATTTTTGGCATTGTAAAAGGCAGTTCGGATTGGAGCTTGAGAGGAGGTGCTAAAAGGAGAAATATTCTCCAGATTTATGCTATTGTAAGCCTGTAGGGCATGTTTTGAAGTTTATTTTCTCTGAACTGTTTGTACTAGCTTATTTTCTTAGTTAATATAATTTCCCTTTTCTATTGTGCCCATGCTTTTGTTGGGTTGTGTCTCCATCAAGTGGTATCAGAGCGGGTTTTCCTAAGTGTGTAGACAGAGCACCGACTGTGAGGTAGTTTGCACCAGGACTATGTGGTTGTGAGTTTGAGTTAGAAGATGCCTCCATGAAGAGAGCGTGGTGGAAGGGCCAGAGCTATTGATCCTGAGGAGGTTAGAGCCCTCCAGAGACAGGTACAAGCATTGCAAGAGGAGCTTCGTAGAGAAGCAAATGTTGCCGCAGATGACAATAGTGAGGATGACAATGAAGAGGAAGTAATGGAAGTTGACGGGGAAGTTCTAAATCCTGTAGAGGAAAGGCTTTTTAGGGCCATTACTAAGTTTGGGAAAAGACCTACAATTGAAGTGGGTATATTTTTGGGAAATTTGAAACCAGATGAGTTGATCGATTGGATCAATGAACTGGAAGAATACTTTGAGTATGAGGATATAAGGGACCCAGATAGGGTTAAGTTTGCAAAGGCCAAACTGAAAGGCCATGCCAAAATCTGCTAGCAAGAGATTCAACTGGAAAGACTTAGAAGAGGAAAGGAGAAGATCACAAGATGGGATCACATGGTGGACAAATTGAAGAAGCAGTTCATTCATATGGACTACGAGCTTGATCTGTTTAAGAAGATGCATGGGTTAAAGCAAGAACATACTCTTTGACAAAGGATGGAGTTCGCCACAAATTGAAGCCCATGAAAAAGGAAGGTGAAAAGGTATGTAGCAGTGCTAGGATTTGTCTTGTTGATGGAAGGAATTTTTTAGATGGCATGAAACATCAGCGTATGTGCTATGCTTTGATTCCTAGGAAAGATAAAGAAGGTAGTAGTGAAATACAATTTGAAGTTTTAGATTTACTAGGGAAATTTGGAGATATTATCTCTGATAATGTTCCAGATGGATTGCCACCAGTAAGGCAAATCAGTCATTAGATAGATCTGATTCTAGGAGCTAGTTTTCCTAACAAGGCCACTCATAGGATGACTCCTACTGAAATAGAGGAGCTAAATAGACAGGTTCAGGAGCTGTTGAGGAAGGGCTTGATTCGAGAGAGCCTAAGTCCATGTGTAGTACTTGTAGTACTTGCACCAAAGAAGGATGGAGATTGGAGGATGTGTACAGATTCTCGAGCTATAAATAGGATAACCATCAAGTACCGATTTCCTTTACCAAGGATGGATGATCTTATGGACTGCTTGAGTGGAGCTCAGTACTTCACAAAGATAGATCTAAAGAGTGGCTATCATCAGATAGGGATTCGAGAAGGAGATGAGTGGAAAATAGTCTTCAAGACCAAGGAGGGTCTTTATGAGTGGTTAGTCATGCCCTTTGGATTGACGAACGCCCCAAGCACCTTCATGCGGCTCATGAATGAGGTACTTAAGAAGTTCTTGGGAAAATTTGTTATTGTCTATTTGGATGATATTTTAATTTTCAGCAAGACTTTGGACAAACATTTACTACATATTCATAGTTTCCTTGAAAGGCTAAGGGAAGAGAAATTGTTAATTAATCTAAAGAAGCGTGTCTTTGCAAAAAGGGAGTTAGTCTATTTGGGATTTGTTATATCACCTGAAGGTCTCAAAATGGATCCAAAGAAGGTAAAAGCCATCTTGGAATGGCCTACTCCAAGGTCTGCTACTGAGGTAAGATCATTTCATGGTCTGGTTAGTTTTTATAGGAATTTTATTAAGAATTTCAGTGGCATATGTGCACCTCTAACTGATACAATAAGAGGGGATAGAAAAGAGTTCAAATGGACTGCAGCAGCTGTGAGAAGTTTTGAATTGCTGAAGAAGAAGGTGACTGAACAGCCTATGTTGGCACTTCCAAATTTTAGAAAAGTATTCCAGGTGGATTGTGATGCTAGTGGTAGCACTATTGGGGCTGTATTAAGCCAAGAAGGTAAGCCTATTGCATATTTTAGTGAAAAATTGAATGATGCAAAGAAGATGTATTTTGTTTATGATCAAGAGTTCTATGCAATAGTTCAGGCCTTAAAGAAATGGAGGCATTATTTATTGCAAAAGGAATTTTTTTTGTATACTGATCATCAGGCATTACAGTACCTAAATAGCCAAGGTAAATTGAATCAGAGGCATATGAAGTGGGTAGAATTCTTGCAGAGTTATACATTTGTGTTGAAGCATAGAAGTGGAAAATCTAACAAGGTTGCAGATGCACTAAGTAGGAGACAGTCACTGCTTATAGTAATGCAGGTTGAAGTAGTTGGGTTTGATGAACTCAAGAATTTGTACCTCGAGGATCTTGATTTTGCTGAAGCATGGAAAGCTTGTAAAGAACCTGTTGCTGTAGATAGAACCAAGTGGTTAGATTATTTGATTCAGGATGGCATGTTGTTCAAAGGTAGTCAATTGTGCATTCCAAGGAGTTCCATGAGGGAAAATCTGATTAAGAAGAAACACTGTGGAGGGATGGCAGGACATTTTGGTCGAGATAGGACCATTTCCATTCTTAGAGAACATTATTTTTGGCCTCAAATTTCATAGGATGTGAAGAAGTTTGTACAAAGTTGCCAGGTTTGTCAAGTTGCCAAGGGGTTTAGTCAAAATACTGGCCTATATCAGCCATTGCCTATTCCATCAAGGCCATGGGGGGACATAAGTATGGATTTTGTTCTTGGATTGCCAAGGACACAAAGGGGTAATTACTCAGTATTCGTGGTGGTTGATAGGTTCTCCAAAATGGCACATTTTATTCCGTGCCACAAAACTCATGATATTGACCATATTGCAAACTTGTTTTTCAAAGAGGTGGTAAGACTACATGGTCTTCCAAGAAGTATAGTTTCGGAGAGAGATACTAAATTTGTGGGGTATTTCTGGAGGACATTATAGAAGAAGTTGAGAACAGACTTGAAATTTAGTTCCACGCATCACCCACAGACTGATGGCCAAACAGAAGTGGTAAATAGAAGTCTGGGCAATTTGCTGATATGTTTAGTTGGAGATAAGCCGAAGGGATGGGATTTGATTCTACCACAGGCAGAGTTTGCTTATAATAACTCTATAAATAGGAGTACTGGAAAATCACCATTTCAAATTGTATATGGGAATAGCCCAAGGACTGCACCAAAATTGAGGAAGATAGAACAAGGGGAGAGGACAAGTGCTGAAGCTGAGGAATTTGCTAAACACATCAAGCGTCTACATGTGGAGGTTCAAGCACACATTATCAAGATGAATCAAGAGTATAAAGCTAGGGATGATCAAAGGAGAAGACATAAGGAATTCAAAGTAGGGGATCTAGTCATGGTGCACTTACGAAAAGAAAGATTTCCAGTTGGTACTTACAACAAGCTGAAAATGAAGAAATTTGGCCCCTGCAAAGTTTTGAAGAAACATGACTCGGGAAATGCATATGAGGTGGAGCTGCCAGATGGTATTCACATTTCTCCCATTTTCAACATTGCAAATTTAACAGAGTATCATGATGATGGTGCAGATGAGGAGTTGGTTTTAGAGCCATGTCCAATTCCTGCTTCTAAGAAGGAGGAGATAGAAGACATTCTAGATCATCGTGTGTGTAGGAGTACCAGAAACAGGCAGTATGAAGAGTATTTGGTCAAATGGAAAGGACGGCCGATCGAGGACTCGACTTGGATTTCAGCAGCTGAGGTTTCCCATTTGGGATTTCCTCTACCATCCATAAAGTGACAGGGTCACTTTTCAATCTACCCTGGGTGTCTGATGCAGGAGCATCCAGAGGTATAAGGGCAATCCCGTGTCACCAAAAAAAATGTACTTAGACTTAGTTTCTATTTCATGTCTTTACATTTTTGGATACCCATTTGGCTCAAATAAAGGTTCCAACTCTCATAGTTCAACTATCAGTGCATTTGAAAATCTTGAAAAAATAGGAGCATGTATTTGGGCCATACTTTCGGTAAACTAGAAGGTGTGAATTGGCTAGATGAATGTAATCATGATTTAGAGCATTCCAAAAAATGAATCAGGTCAATAGGCCCCACGGTTTGAAAGTTATTGCAGTTTTTCAAGTTTTGGAGACCTCCTAAGAATGCTTCAAAGTCAGGTTTGGGGCATTAAATGACCTCGAAGTTCGGCTACCATTTCTGGATTCTTCTAGATTTGCACCGACTTCTAATGCAGCTTTTGGAACCTTCTATTTTGTTGGTGGATGCCTACTAGCACTTTCTAGAATGTACTCCTAGTCCTTAACCCTCCGGGGTCTATTTAAGGAGATTTTTGGCATTGTAAAAGGCAGTTCGGATTGGAGCTTGAGAGGAGGTGCTAAAAGGAGAAATATTCTCCAGATTTATGCTATTGTAAGCCCGTAGGGCATGTTTTGAAGTTTATTTTCTCTGCACTGTTTGTACTAGCTTATTTTCTCAGTTAATATAATTTCCCTTTTCTATTGTGCCCATGCTGTTGTTGGGTTGTGTCCCCATCATTGTCTTATATACTTGGAGAAATAGAAGATCAGGTGTCAACATTATTACTAAAAAATTCTATAGATTTAGGTGTTTTATGATGATTTTACTTCCTTTCAATTTAACCTCACAACATGGGTTTAAATCCTTCCTCTACCTGTGATGACTCCCCAATCTACCTGAACATTGTTGAGATGGTTCAATCAAATAGAATTCCCTCCAAATTTTGAAATATGTGGTTCCTAGATAAAGAATTTCTCTCCCTCATGTAAATTTGGTGGAATGAAGAGTCCTTTTAAGGTTCTATGATGTTCACTTTTGTATCCAAAATTAAACATCTTAAAATTAGAACTAATTAATTTTGAAGAACTAGCCAATATTGAATTAGATATCGAAGAATTAAATCAAAAAGGTTCTACACAATGGTATGGACAATGATGCCTATTTGCAATAGAATTTTTTTTCTTAATATGAAAGTTGATTTTCTGGCTAAAGAAGAAATTTTCTAGAAGCAAAGGTCAAGAGAAACATGGTTGAATGAGGGTTATAGGAATACCAAGTTTCTCCATAATTGTTCTAAGACCCTTAATTGTTCAACCGAATTACTAAAATTCAAACTCATAAAGGCAATATCTTAGAAGAGCCTACAACTATGGCAGATGAATTCATAGATCACTTAAATGTTACATTAATTAATTTGGGATCCTTAGATCTATTTTCTTAGAGACAAATTTTGGATCTCATTCCTAGACTCATAACCAAATTTTGCAACAAAATTTACATAAAAAGTTGTCCAAAGCAAAAGTGAAGGCTGCATTATTTCAAATGAAGCTTGATAAAGCCCTCATGCATGATGGATTCTAGGCCAGCTTCTTCTATAATTGCTAGTAATTTTTAGAGGATGTGTTATGGGGAGCCCTTGAAGGAAATAAAACATCAGATAATCTCCTCAAATAAATAAATAACACCTTCCTAACTCTCAAATCCATAAAATATGAGGTGCTTCACCCTGGGGATTATAGACCTATTGTATTATTGAAAAGAATTTATAAGATTCTCACAACAATCTTGGCCAATTTTTTGAAATTGATAATATCTCTTATCATCTCTGATTAATAATCATGTTTTAGGGATAGTATTATTATAACTCCAAAGCTTATACACTCTATCAAAAATAAATAAAAATCAGAATGCATGTTAGTCAAGTTAGATATCCAAAAGGCTTATGAAAAACTTGACTAGAGATTCCTATGAAAGTGTTTGAAAGCCTTTGGTTTCTCTAAGAAATGGATCAGCCTAGTTTTTATCTATATCTCCTCCCCAAAAATATCCATCTTATTTACTATTCCAAAAGGTTTCTTCAACCTTTCTAGGGGGCTTAGACAAGGAGGTCCCATATTCCCCTTTCTCTTTATTATTATGTTATAGGGCTTTGGTAGGCTAATTTTAAAGAATCTCAAAATGGCCTCATCCAAGGGATTAAGGTAAGTGAGTTGATTACCATAGTCACCCATCAATAGTTTTTAGATGATACAATCTTGCCTAGTCAATGCTCGATCAATGAAGAACAAGCAATTAAAGACCACCTAGGTTTATGTATGGCAACCTTAGACTTAATTGTCAATATAAAAAAATCAAAAATATTCTTCATTAACATGTTGGTGTACACCCAACCCTTGAGAATAAGATCTCTACTATTATAAAATTTCATGAAAGGAAACTTCCCTTGAAAATACTTAGGTATGCCAATAGATAAAGGTTTAGTCCCATATATCTAGGATCACATTTCTCAAAAAGTAGATTGCATGATGGGAATTTGGAAGACCAAATGCTTATCTATTGTAGGAAGATTATCCATGATCAACTTAATTCTTATAGGCCTTCTATAAAACCAAATATCCTATCTCCTAGTTACATCCAAATATATAGATGATTTAGATAATAAATTTAAAAAAAAATTCTGTGAAGGATCCTTTAAGAATAATTTTTTTTCTTTTATTAAATGGGTTAGTATAGGTAAACCAATCAAGAATGGGAGACTAGGTATAAGGAAGATATATTGTCCAAGAAAATAATTTAGTGCTAACCTTGTGTAGAGAATCTACAAAGAATCCCATAGAAAGTGGGAAAATATTATCTTTTATAAATACCTCTCCCCTAATGATCACATTAGCATTTTCAGAACTATCTCCATCTAAAGGCTTCATGATTATAAAACTTTATGCTAAATAATAGACCCTTCATCATAGATTATCTATCTTGGGATGTGAGGAATGGTCATTTGGTATTCTTCTAGGAATATTCTTAGGGGAGGATACCCCCCTCCACTTGCTAACACCATACGCCCTAACATTGTTAATAATTAAAAAGCCCATTCTCATGCATCTTTTGTCAATTATATCTCTTATAGCAATAATGACCCTTATTTAGGTTTGAACCTAGAGGTCAAGTGAGGACACTCCTTTATCCAATGAAGAAAAAATAATATTTAGTAATATCGTTAACACTTATTAGATCTTTGCCAAGATCAAAGAAGGTTCATTAGTTTGGGCCAATGCTAAATCTAGACTATATAAATTTAATTAGGGATATGATTCTCTTGTGTAATAGAATAACTAGACCTTATCCTCCCTCCCACTAGATCTTTGTTTGAGAAAAAATTATCTTTCCAAACTACAAATGTTCCTCATGGAAGTAGTCCAAAAGAGGTTCCTTATAGTAGAATGACATAGGAATATTTGGTTCATAGGTCTCTGCTAGTGTTATCTTTGTAAACAACATGGAGAAATAGTGGATCACCTACTCTGCACTAGTCCTTATCCCCACCAATGTTGGGTGTAGCTTTGTAAGAAAGTTCATCACTCCAAGGCCTTTCCAAATTCTCTTCAATGACATCCTCAACCATGGACTTCCAAGGTTTTTAGAAGCACCTATAATTACTTTGAACATCAACCTCATCAATACTCATATAGGAATTATTGAAAGAACATAATAAGAGAGTCTTCAAAAACCAAGAAATGACTCTTGACTCCCTATGAAATAAGATAGAATCTAGTATTATGGAAAACATCATTAGAAAGTTGAGATGTAAACCCCTACCTAAAGGATTCTTCTCTTATTGTGATTCTTTAATGAAGAAAGATATTTTTAGTCTAATCAACCATTAATGTGTAGGTTTGAGTAGAGATAAGTCTAAACCAAATCAAAAAAATTGTGTATGGTCTTGTGCCCCCCCACCCCCCTCATGGTTCAAACTCAATTTTTTATGGAGCTTCAAGAGGTAATTCATACCAAGCTAGTATTAGATGCATTATCAATGACTGGGATGAGAATAATTGTGGACAAACTTCTAATCCAATAGTGATCTGATTAGGATCTATGATAATTACATTTGAATGCTAATATAATTTAAAGTTTGTTTAAAAAAAAAATTTAAACAAAAATTTCAAACTTATCTTTAAATACATAAATATAAATATAATGTTTTAAAAACACAAAACTGAAATTAAGAGAAAGGGAGATAAGATAATGCAAACATAACATAGATATTGATATAGAGTTCATTCGCATTGATTACATCTCTAGGTCCTCCAAGTAGAGTGACCAATCCTATGCTTAGTTCCCAAGTAATATTACAATAAGCCGATGCCAATTTGATATCATCTAGTTGCACTAAGTTTCAATATATGTCTTAAGCAAGATAACAATCTTCAAACCTAGAGGAATAATTAAAAAGAATTCTCCCCGAAAATCAACTATTTTTTTACAAATTGATACCCCATTTTTATACATCAAATTTACTCATTTTAATGTTAAACCAAATGATTCACAATATCTCATATTTAATCATAAATTAACCAAAAATAATATTACATTATGAAAATCCATTTAAAAATAACCTCTCCCTTATTTTGCTTAATTGGGGACTTCATTATCATTGGGTTTAACCATTTAAATATAACTTTATCCTTCAGTACTACATAAAATCCACAATGCACTTGTTAATCTTGAGATTTTTGGGAAAGATGGGCCAGTGGTTTGAACCACCTACCCACTATTTATGGGTTATTTTAGCCACCGGTGGTGCCTTTAAAATAAGTTAGTTCACTAAAAATTGCAAAATGCATTTGTGACATAGTGGCTAGTGGGAAAATTATAGGACTTTGGTGGTAGAAGAGGTAATGGATATGTTAATCAACATGTCAATCAACACTTCATAGATAACTTTGTCAGAAAAAAGAAATAATTACATACTCAACTTAATTTGATTGTAATTATATACATGGAAAGATGAGTACATACTTAAGGAACTCTTTTCATTTCATTAAATTTGAGTAAAAAGTGGTTGCTTTTCATATCGCCAATTTTTGGCCTCCCATGATCCTGTATATACCCTTTGATCTTAATTTAGCTTTTATAATTAGATGCAAAATAAATTTATAATTTTTTTTTAATGATTGATAAGAAATGTTATTAATGACATAATATTTTATCAATTTAAAACTAGATTCCATAATACATGTGAAAAACTCAAAATAAATGTCACTATAATATTCTCACTTAAATAAATTTGGTTAATATAAATTAGTAAATTAATGATGATATAGTTTTTTCACATTATAAGAATGCCTTTTTAAGATATTGTTTGATTTTTTAAATTAAAGTTTCAACTTGTTAATTTCAATATCATGAAACTTAATATTTAATATTAAATCTTAATATAATTTCTATAATCATATATGATATGATCATTGTATATAATTTTAATAGATAATAAATGGTAGATCAATTTAGCTAACAAAAACTAAATTTAATCAATATTTTGTTTAAAATAATAATAAAATAAAAAATAAATTCAGATAAGAGAAAATGATAAAATCCTTAGAATTCTATTTAGTCCAATATTCATCAATAATATGGTTGAAAGGTTCTGAAAGTTATCTCGGGAAGAGTTAAACACACTTTATAAATGAACTGATGACATATAAATAATTAGATAGATCACTCCATTATCTCTATAACAATATATTTTATATTGAATTGTCACTATGTTAGGTTTTAAAATTATTTTATACACAATAATTATTTTTATTACATTACAATTATTTCTAGGGGTAGTATACATAAATTTCATGGTTTTAAGATGTTTCCACTTTGAAACTTCATAAAAAGTCATATATACATAACAAAACTAGCAGAAAAAATCATGATAAACTATGTGGTGTTAGATAAATGGTCACTAAAGTGACTACAAAATTTCAAGAAAAATTAAATATTCTAGGAGAGAATAACAAACACTATGTTATGTTTTTTTTTCTATGAATAGAATTTATCCATTAAATTAAAATTTTAAAGATACACATTCACAAAAAAGGGGTCAGGGGATATAGGATCACCCCACAAGTTCATATGGCCCAAGGCCAAATATCAACTATTCATCAAAAAATATATATAAATAGAAATATAAAACTTTAGGCACCGAGAGTAGTGATAGCCAAAGAAGGGTCTTTGTCATTAGAACCCCATAAATCCTTGGGGTTAGTGGGTGGCTTAGTGGGAGACCAACCATCAACAACATCAACATCTTTATGTTCCTTGGCCCTAAGAGGAGAAATGGCTAAATATTATGGGGGGAACATACACTTGGGGTCATGGGGAGCAGATAGACAACCCACATTAGTGGTAGTAGGGGGAACCACAAGGGACCAACCTGAGCCTAACCTTTGAGGAGGCAAGGTTGAGTGAAGATGGCCATGAAAGCCTCCACTAGGAGAGCAGTAATGAGGCTACAACCTGGGGGTTTGTGAGCAATGAGAAAAAATGCCTTGGCCTCTCTCAAAACCATGAGGAGGGGTATGGTCACAGGATAAAGAATTTGGAGGCACTCAGGAAACCATACAAGGGACATTTCCTCAGTGAGCAAGTAGCTCCTACAAGTAAGCCACTTAAAGTTTGTACTTGAATTTGTATCATGACATTATTACATATACATGCTTTAGACTACATTACAACATAAATATCAAAAAAGTTGTGAGAGAATAAAACAACATTTTGATCTTTCTAGATTGTGAACAATAAATCCATTCTAAAGCATGCCAAATCTGGGCATATCTAAAAGGGAGTCTTAGAGCATCACCCAAAACCACCATATGCCAAGTGAAGGCCTCTAGATGAAAAGGCATGAAGAAATAAAAAATCTAGACCCAATAAATATGAGCTGATCTAGAAAACTAAAAAAATATGTAGAAAACTTTTAGATTGGCCACAAAAAGGGCATCGAGGATTAGGAACTCCTAGATATCAAAGCCAAGGACCCTAAGGAAAGACCTAGAAGAGGAGACACTAGCTAAAGTGAGAAATCTTTATCTTAGTAATAGTATGCCAGATAGTGGCAAATCTAAGACTCCAAGTGTTATGAGAAGAATGCAAATGCCAATGTTGATTATGGGTATCAACCATCAAAAGATGGGGCACGAGCCATAATACCCCAGTTTGGGCTTTTAGCTAGTCATTGGAGTGGTAGGGTACCACTTCTAATCTTTCCACTATGGGTGGGATGAGTGAATTCTAAGTTTGTGTAGGAAATTGGGAGGAACTACAAAAATTAGAAGATCCATTATCTATCAATCTAGATGAATAAGTCTAAATTGCACCTACAAATCCTCCCATGAGTGAAGGCTCAATGTAACCTTGGAGAATCAATCATTGGGTTTCTTGATGCCCCTGCAAAATAAATGTAGAGCATGGGTTACTTGAATCCTGGCTAAAGGCACCCCTTGAATGGAAAACAAGGGCAGCCACCAAATGTTTTGTCGATTCATTGAGAGCCCATAACTGAATCCATTACTAGCCTAGTGAAGCCAAGGCTTAATGGCTTCCTAGGATTTTTGAATACTCTTAGCAACAAAAGTGCCCTAAATTTGAATAGGCTCTAGAGTCACAAGAAGGGTTTGAAAACCAATCCCCTTCTAGGTTGGATGGTTAACCAGAAAGCCTAAAGAAATGCAATGATGTAATAAAAGTTTCCAAGCCTCATCTCTAGTGAGAACCCATATGACCCATTTTTCACAAAGGGCTATCCCCTACTTGCAGGTGGAAAGCAAGCCAAGACCACCAGAATCCTTGGGTTAAAAATAGAAATCCCAAGCCAGTTTGTGAAAGCCATGATGTACAACATCAGAGGCCCAGGGAAAGTCCTTGAGAAGATGTTCAAGCTTAAGGTAGGAGGATTTGGAGGGATGCTAACACAAGGAATAATATTCATGAGTAGTAACAAGCACTTTGGAGCATATATGAAACTTTCTCTCCAGGTGAAAGGGGCCAAGTGATCCAATATTCCAGCTTCTTCTAAATTTGAGCAATCATAGAATTCCACAACTCCATAGGATATGCTTGAAAAGAAAAGGGAATGCCTTAAAATTTAAAAATTTCACCATGTTGGACCCATTTCAATCCATAATGCTATAATTAGGGAGGGCCTAATAGAAAAGAATGCTTATAACAAAGGGTATTATGCCATTGGATAGCAGACCCTAATGCAAGACAAAAAATATCTAAACACTGCAAAGCATTGGAAATATTCTGCTCATACTCAATCAATGTGAGGAAAGAATCATCTACAAAATGGCCATTGACTAGTTAAGAGGTTGACTCTAGTAAATAAATATCATGCACCAGACCTCAAGAAATGGTATTGGCCAGAAAATAACCAAAGCCCTAAGCTGCCAAAACATAGAGAGAAGGTGTAAGAGGACAACCTTGGTGAATAGATTTGAGTAACCCAAAAGATTTATATTGATGACCATTAATGGTGATGCAAGTAGAGGCATCCTCAAATATCATCTATATTGATTGACAAAATATTGGGTCAAAACCTAGAGCTTGAAGCATAGCAAGAATAAAGGGCCATTAGATATGGTCATATGCATTGGAAAAATCAATCTTTAGGAAAAGGGCCTGCTACTTAGACTACCTAGCCCATTCCATTCCTTCCCATACAACAATGATGTTGTCCAATATATAAAAAAACTTGATGAAGCTAGTTTTTTTAGGTCAAACAATCTAAGGGAGAAAATGGCTAATTTTAAGAGAGAGGGCTTTGCAATGATCTTGTAGGAGACATTCAACAAAGTAATGGGACTCCAATTTCTAATCTCTTCAAGATCTCTAGCTTTTGGTATGAATTTAATATTTCCTTTATTGATAATGCTACCTAATGAATTAGAATTTTAAGCTTCAATATAAACTTGAAGTAGATCAGTGCTGATGTCATTCGAAAGCATCTTGTCGAACTTACAAGGAAATCTGTCACATCCAAGGGCTTCTTCATAAACCATGGATAAGATAGCTTCCTTTAAGTCTCCAAGATTAAGCTTTTGTTCACAAAAGGCATACTATTCAGGAACAAGTCTATTGGGAGTAACATCAAGGTAGGCTTGTAGTGCTTGATCATGTGCAACAAAGGGCTCCTGAGCCATAAAAACTTACTCATAGCGATGCACAAAAGCATGGAGAATATTTGGTAGGTTAGTGAAAACCTGCTGATCTTCATAAATGCATTTGATACCACATCAGAATGACGAGCTAGTAAAGCACTAAAAAATTCCTTAGAAGCTTGATCACTGACCTTCAGCCAATGGAGACAGACTTTGATCTAAGCTCCCTTAGAAAGATAATTGTCCGCAATTTCCTTCTAGTGTCAAAGGTTGGCGAGCCAAACCTAGAGATTCATATTTAAAGGATTCATGGAAAGAGCCTTAGAGGCTGTATGCTGATCAAGAGTAGTGGCCTCATAAGATCACTTGTGGTACATAGCAAGTTGTCTTTCATAAATGCAAAGAAATCTTTTAGTACAAAGGATAGCATCATTTCACCATCTAATCCAACCAAGGTAATTGTAGGTTTGAGGCTCAAGATTCTAGACATGTTGGATGTGAGCAATAGTTAGCATATGGGACAACAGAGAAGTGTTGAGGCAAAACTAGGTTTTCGATGGTCAACATTGAGTTGTACAATAGGCAATGGAAAAGAGGATGGGGGAATTGTATAACAATGTCACATAAAGTAGAGGAATGATAGGCAAGTTATGCTTTTGAGAAAAGAAAAGAAAAAAGACTGCGTAGTAATCATAGCCCTGTCAAGTCTTTTAAAAAATCTTTTAGATCTAGGTCAAAAAATCGACCAAGCGTGCCGAATCCCATCAAGGTGGTGGCAAGCGACATTAGGATCAAAAATTCCTAATTTATTTTGCTTATAAAACTAGGCCTTTCTTTCACTAGCTGCCCACATAAAGGGTAGAAGGTCTTCCTTGTTAGAGGGCAACTCGACCATATTGAAGTCCCCACAAAAAACCCATTGTGGAGGTGGAAAATGACCCACCAACCAATGCCATAGGTGTGAACATTCAACAATGTCATTGGGAGCGTAAATGTTAACAATAACAAAAGAATGATTCTAAAAAGACAATAAAATCCAAACTACCATGTGCATAGGGTCAAAACCATGTGAAACAACAAAGGAAAGTAAATGAGGGGAGAGAAGAATAACAACACCACCTTGACTAGGTTCATGTTGAGAAGTAGAAATGACATTATCTAGCCAAATAACATGATAGGCTAAGGTAAGAAGAAACCCAACCACTTCAACTTTGTAGAGGTAGAGCACATCAAGATCGAACTAAAATTTGGTTTTAGGCACTAAATATTTTCTTGAAAGGTTTTTCAGCCCCCACATATTCCATGACATGCAATTCATGGTAACCTAGCTTACATTTTATCCTCATCCCTAAGAGAGGAGAAACTATTATACAAAAAAGAGGGCTGCTCAAAAGAAGGGTCATTAATAGCAACGATCCTTCGAAGCATCTCCCCATTGTCAAAAAAACCATAGCAGCCACTCGAGCTGGAAGACTACCATAGCTTTTGTTGGGCAATCATTGATGTTACTTGAAGTGCTCAAGTCGAAGGAGGATATGGGTTCAAGGTATGAACACCCACTATTCCCTTGCCTTCAAGGTTTGAAACAAGAGGTTGAGGGAGCAATGGAACTAGGGATTCAATGGGTATATGGTTTGAACTAGATTTAACATGATCCGTAGGACCAAAGCTTACCTCAGCTGTAGGGATAGTTATGGTCCAACAAGGGACAATCCCTAATCTTATGCTTCACTGACTAGCATTGGTAATATGTATTTGGAAGGTTAAGGTAAAGCACCTTCTGAGTAAAGGTCATACCACTTATCTATATATCCACTATATCTTTGAGGTCCCTAGATAGGTCAACCTCAACACAAACCTTACATTGCGGATGAGTGTTGAAAAAATTGTCTGGTTCAAGGAAAACAACCTTGCAAAAAATTTGCACAATAGTAGATAAAATAGACCAGCAAGGAATGGGAAGCCCAAGGAACTCCACCCAAATTCGTACCTTAAGTTTTTGATCATCGAAAATAGTAAAAGCTTGCAACCAACACTGAAAAACTAGGAGCGAGTACCTTACAATCCAGAGGCCTTGCAAAAAAACATGTTCAACTTGGCCTGCATTGCAAAAATGAAAAAGAAAAAAGACTTTGGTCGGGGAAAACACCTTGAGGTTTCCAAACATTGGAAACACATTCCCAGAATGCACTTTTAGAAAGAGTATGACCTACAAAATACCCAATGAGGTTTTGTTGTTCTAGCCATGTGCATGCACTATCAAACTCCTTGGCATTCAAAATAGTATGAGGAGAGGAATTACCTCATGGAACACATTGGGAACAAATTTGTGTGGGTGTTTGGTTAGTAGAGCCATTCTCTTTATTATCAGTAGCAACTCTAGCAACAACATCAACTGTTGGGCTAGAGAAGGCCGTACTCATTATAAATGAAAATAATCCTATAGTTAATATAGTATGACAACTAGTGGAAAGTAGAAAGGATTTAGATGGAGGATGTACAAACCCTAGTAGAGCTCATTTTCCCATATTATAATTCAATACATTTTCACACTCATCTTATGTTTTTCCACAAAAAAAACACTATGACACCAATTTCTACCATTTAGAAAAGTAGTAGTTTAGAAACTAGATTAAGAAGATTACAAATCTTCTTCTTGTCATATCTTTAAATTTTGATACTATCTTCAATTTCTTGCCAAAGTTTAGAGTTTGTTGATTTAAAGTTTATATTTGGTGTCCTTTATCAATATGTATAAACCCAAACATATATGTTGGAGAATTAGATACAACCCTCTTAGGAGCTGAGATATCATCATGACTAAGATATTTCCCATTCGCTAGAATAGTTGAAGTAGCTACCAAGGAAGAAGAATAATGAGAGAGGAAACTCCACCATATATCAACTCTTTAACTTGTCCATCCTAGGGCTTGTCTACCAATACTTGATGACCAATCATCAAAGGTTGAGGTAAAGCTAGAGAAGGAGCCACAAATAATTATATTAGTATCTTATCCATTATTTCTTGCCTCAACCTAGTCTTTGGTCTCCACACATTTTCCACATCTCTCTTTTGTTTGGGTTACCCATAGTAAGGCAAGATTTAGAACGATGACATATTTTAAAATAAAATAAAATAGGTAAAAGGGTTATATTAAAACTCTATAACTTGTAGCCTATCTCTTAGCTTGGATTTAAGAGTAATAAAATCTGTGAGATTGGAAGATTTTGAGATATTATATTAATGTGCAACCAACCAAATGATGTTATGTGGAGCCTAATTAGAATCAAAGGTAAATTTTTCCCACTTCCTTCAATGTAGTTCTCCCCTATATTTTTCTACAGCGGTTTAGGGGATGAACCCCCATAATTGGGTCAAGGGTAGTGCTCCTTGAGGAGTCCTAGAGTAGAGCACTGGATGCACTTCCTATCACAATATAGGGCAGGGTCGAGAAACAACTACTTGTGAAGCCAAAAATAACTTTATTATTATAAAAGACATTGGGAGTTATTTTTGTATTGGACAACATATTCTAGCCCTAATTTTGTAAGAAACAAAACCTTTTAAAAAATGGCCAAGGGTTAGGGATTTTATTTTGTATAATGATTTAGAACCTTCTTGTGATAGTATTGATTTGAAATTGCTAGATAATGATATTGGACTTGTTGTTTGGTAGATGTTGCCTAAGGATTTGGTGAGCCACATTAAACATTGTGTCTAGTATTTTCTTATGTACACTTTATTCCTTTTTCATATTGGTTATATATGTATGTAATTGTTATTCTTGTCTCTCTTATCCTAACACCACAAAACATTCTTCTCCATATGATAGATAAGGAAATCATTATTACTAGTTATTCAAAACAAGTTACAATGCCTCTACAAATTCTTTCATCCAAAAATTCTAGAGGTAACCCATGTTATAAAAACCAATTATGCAACATCAGAAGCCCAACATAAAGGAGAAATTCTAGGCTTCCAATGTCTAAGAGTTAAGGAAACCTTGCCAAATTTACATGGTCCTCTAGCTAAAACTTCCAATAGATATCTTTTGAAAGTGAATAAAAATAAAATAAACCTTTAATAAAATCAAATACATCAACTTACTGCACCCTTTTATTTTCAAGAATCACATGGATGAACTTAATCCGCATTAGGTCTAGCCTCAATAAATTTTCCCACCAGAGGAAGAAATTAAAACAACCATGTTTATCCACCAGATAATCTGAAATTCTCATTGGATATGCTACAAAATCATCCATTGAATGCAACACAAACGAAATGGCCTTTTTTTTTATTTTTAACTTTAACCTAGTTAGGTTTTGCTAGGCTCTATTTTCATGTTGGGGTTCCCTACAAGAGTCAATAGAATGGACCGATCCCATACCAATTATGCCCACATCATTAATTTTGAATTTTTCTCCTAATAAAATAGACCAGCATGAATGGGGGTATATAGTAGACATAGTAGAAAGATCCAACCCCACACCACCAATTCCCACATCAATAATCTTGGAGATACTTCCTACTAAATTTGGCTAACCACAATCCAAATCATAATCCCTAGAAGGTTCCTTCTATCCATCTATAGAACATCAAAACTCCTATATAACTATAGCAACTCCATTTCTTTCTCCTTGAGAATTCAAATTTTGTCTTTCTCACATTATGATGTACCATCCTAGAGTTGTTATACATTATTATTTTACATTATTTTTCTACTACCCTTATTGAGTCCTAAACAAACATCATTATTCCCTTCCTTATCTCCAAGGGAAATATGGTATCTACATCTCTTAGATTTGTTTCTAGGTTAGTTCATTTTTGAAATCTATATGGAGATTTCACAGTTAAGGAGTCCTGAACTCAATCATCAAATAATGATAAATATATTGATATTTAGCAAAGTGATATACAAGTATGTAGGGTAGGCTAAGCATGAGTTAGAAATTTGATGGATGCGTTGATGGGTATGCATGTAGTAGTGGTGTATAATTAAGCTTCTTGTGGTTGTTAGTGGTAAGAAGTTGAGGAAGGGTTCTTGGAATCAATTGTTGATATTAGGAAGAAAGAGTTGTTGATAAGAGGGGACCATGGAGAAGATGATTACACTTACCAGCAATCAAATGTGCTCCACAACATCTCCTAGATTAGGTTTTCTTGCTAATGTAATTATGTAGTGATGTACGGTTTCCTTGCTAGTTCTTTCCCTACTGAACTTTCTAACTAGCTTTATATATTTTAATATATTTATTTATTACTGAAAAAAAAGGTAGTATATAGACATTTTTTTTTTCTAATAACTTTTTGTGATTTCATATTTGTATTATTAAAATTTATTTAGTAAATTTGATTTGTCACCTTATAAAATTATAGATTAAATGATTATTTTAGCTTATAAAGTATACAATTAATCCACTTTAAAAAAATTCATATTCAAACATATATAATGATGGTTCATAAATTGATACAACTTAACTATTACAGTTTTTAGTATAAATCATTTTTATATATTTATTTAATTGTGAGTCACCCTTATTTGTAATTGATCATTAGGCTTTTTTTTCGTTACTCTTCTTTAATCATGTAATCGAGTGGCTATGATTACTATTGGTGTGACATTCTCGTGGCTAAAAGGCTTGTGTGTGCTTTTTTTTGTTGAAAACTTTACCAATATGGTTGAAAAAGTTATGCTGTCTACTCTTTTACGATGTGGCTGAAGTTTCAGATGCCTTCCTTTCCTTGTGCCACTTCAAATGTTTCTAGTCAAAAAAGGTATCATTTATCAAATGTGGCTGAAATTTTTATTATAGATTAATATATTTTGCATTTTCTTTTTCTGTAGATATTCTAGCTGACTGAAACAAATGTAGTTGTAGTACACAATGCACATACCTGCTAAAAATTTACCAGACAACTTATTCCTAGCATTAGACGAAATGAGAAAATGCTTTCAGATACACAAAATAACAAAGAGTTCTTACTATAGAGGAGGTTTTATTGGATGGTTCTTGTCAAGTAACTTAGAGGTAAGAATAGATGTCAATCGTCAAGCCAATCTAGACTAAACTGTGTTTCGACAATTTTTTTCCCACAGCCACTACTTCCCAATCTTCTCATCATAGGTAACCAGCTTGAGCGAACTCAGTTCAGAAATATATCTTCGCAACCTCGCTAGACGCGAACATTCTCTCGTATCAAACTCACTCAACTTCTTTAGTTTCCCTAATTCCTCGGGCAACTCTCTGAGCCCCTTGCAGAATGAGATGTCTAGACTTTCGAATAGCCAAAGTTTTCCTATTGATGGCGGAAGCTCTTTTAGGCTTGACAAAGCTCATAATGTTAGCATTCTCAGAGAGCTTATATTCCCAAGCTCATATGGTAACTTTTGAATCCGGTGGAAGTTGATAATAGACAACACCTAGATACAAGGCATATAAAAGAATGTAAGATGCACCTCCTCAAAGTTACTGCAATGACCAATGTTGAAGTCCTGAATCATCTTAATGTTCAATGTTTCTGCATATTCAAACCCTTCGCATAAGCTTAAAGAGAGCTTCTCTAACTTGGATGGTTCTTGGCTTTGTTTTTTCACAAAGGGCACAGTCAACCTTTTGAAGTGGATTCTCTTGAAATTAGTGAGTGAAGATAAAACATCTTGACCTTTTATAGTTGCCTTCTTTGTCCCATAATTCAATACCATTATATGTTTTAGACTCTTCATAGATTTGAGAAATGGAGGAAGAAAATGTTTACGTGATGAAAACAGTAACAACAAAGCCTCTGTCTCAGGTAAATCCATCTCATACCAATTATTTTCCTCTATTGGAATCTGTGTGAATAGATAAGAAAGAATTCAGATTACATACTTGATCATGTTGGTTATGAATATTAATTGTTTGGGTTCACATAGATCAGATTTCTTGAATCAACATACCTGTCTGAATGGTCAGTATTTTAACATCACGTAAATTATTATTATGCAATTCCCACTTTCCGGGAAATCTATGATACTTCCTATCTATGAGAAACCTCTTCCTATGGACTACACCATCACAAAATCCCAAATGGAGGGCCAATTCATGCATTACACTATGTTGAGAAAAATATAGCTCTGAGGCATTTCTAAGTGAGATTGTTACACTTCTCCTGATAAATGGTGGGTAAAAGTACAAAGTTGTGTCACCTTTCAAGCTGACTTATTAGAATAAGTGAATTTGAGTATTTCTATCCAAAAATCAATTTTGTTCAATCATATGACGTTGATAAATTTGGTTTAGTTAAGTTATATATGGTCTCACACTTTTCCAATTGAAATTTTTTATTAAATGCATGTTTTATAATAGATTGTATCCAATTACGAGAGGAATTAAATTATTTTAGAAAAATTATCTTTTCAATTACTAGTATTATTTTGTATGATATTTTTTTAATAACGTATAAACCCCATTTAATAGAGATCAAATTCAAGAATAGTCTCGTATAGAGTTTATAGTGTTTTATTTAGATATAGTGTTTTGTAATTTAAAAATCTACAAGTAGATATTTTAACACTTGAGAAGATGTTGATTTTAAGAAAGAAAGAAAATATTAAATCATATCAAAAAATTTAAAAAGTATATGATGTTCTAGAGGAGAGAGTACTCTTCCGGAATGTATAATTTTTCTTTTTTTAGAATAGATTTATTTTTAAAAATGTGGTGGTAGATGAAAACTATCAATTTCAGGTGAGTTGAAATTCGAATCGTTATAATAGAGAAAGTATAGATCTAAAGTCAATTTTTTAAAAAATTGTTCTAGCTATATATTTTATCTATACCATAAGTTGAGATCAAAGGGAAATGAGTTTATTTCCATATAGCATTGTGGTGGGAACTAGACCCCCAATTTTTACCATTTTCAACAACTAGAAAGTTGTCTTTAAAAATTAGGAAAATATATCAATTCTTTTTTTAAATAATTATTAAAAATTACAATCCTGAACTTCATCCACTTCTCCACATTTCATTAGTTTACTTTATTTTAAAATTCTAAATAATAATACCAATTTTATGTCATTGAAGGTGAATAATGATACTTTTTATGGCCCTTTTCTTTATAAAAGGGTGATATAGATTTGTGCTTTTACCCTGGTAATATGTCATCTTAAATTTTATATAGGATTAAAAAATCCCTAATTATAAAATGAAATTAGCTTGGAATGCTTGTCAAATTAGCCAGGTTTCTACTTGCAAGATGTGATAGGATGGATAAGGCATCATGCCACTATAACTTCCTCACATAAACCTATATATCCAATAATGAATCTGTAATATCCTCCCCTGATTTGAACTTTGACTTGTAGAAATTTAACTTAAGGAATATTGTCAAACACTTTGTATGCAAACTCCTCAAGCTGATTTCCTCAATAAATTGCTTTCCAATGAGTAGATTTACGAAAAAACTATGAAGTGACATTAAAATGCATAATACACATCATAACATTTTCACAAACACTTGGCACACATTCAACAGTATATGAAAAATCTGGAAACTCTTTCAATCTGCTGATAAAAGCATGATTTTTAAATGTAGATGTGCACTTACAACTGCCTTAAAGGCTGCAAAAACTATTCAGACTTGTATTCAACAATTATTATGCAAAGTATCAAAATTTGACAGAAGAAACCTGGAATTAGTTACCGTAGTATTTTGCAGATGTAGTCGACAGCCCTCCAAACTTCTACTCAGCCGAAAAAACAAGTAAACTTGATACCAACACTGTTCATGCCGTACTGTAGCAAAATACTGTTCATGCCGACTGTAGCAAAATACTCTTCATGCGGCACTATAGCAATAACTAACTTCAGATCTGCACCTCAAACCCTTGTAAATTTCTTTATGCAAATGCCCCAAATGAAACCCAATGTATTTCCTGAAGTGAAAACACACTTGATCCTCTTGACTGTGTCTTCCAACAGTGAGGAGAATGCTAGCAAAGAGGGATTGTGTCCTCCAAGCCCAATAATCAGATATCCAACAACATAACATTAATCTTCATCTAAGCATACAAAAAAAAAGCTCTTCCATTTCTTTTATGGTGTTCTCACAAGAGCTCAATCCTTCGTTTTCTCAATGTGGGATAAAACATAACTCCCTTTATGTACCTTATGTCTCCAATGTGTTATAAAAATAAAGGGAACTCTTTTAATTTAAATATTTTCCACAAACTATAGTCTATGCATTAATAAAATTAAATATTTAAATTTAACTTTATAAAATGGCTTTATCAATGCATAACAAATCTTATCAATGATAAATAAGTTTTCCTGTCGATTTTAAACAATTACATCGACATACCACTGTGACTGAATGTCTGGCCATGTCCAAGATGACTTACTATAAATAGTAAGTATGCCCAAAGTTGCCTTAGAACCCCTCAGAAAGACCTGCAACTGAAACTATCTAGGCCAAATGGCCTCTAAGCCCCTTTAATGTCCTAGTTAGCCTACAGGACTATGGGGAAATAGGCTAGTGACAACATCATGCTATGAATGCTAGAAAGGGGACATTATAGTCCGCCCTTCCCAAAATTGCTTGTCCTCAAGTAATTTCAGCTCTGGATGCTGCAATATCTGCTCATTTTTCCAAGTAGCATCCTCAACAGGTAGGTTCCTCCACTTCACTAGATACTCCCTGATAGTCCTCCTGTGAAGTACCCCCTCCCTGGAGTCAAGTATGGCCTTGGGAACCAAGATAAGCTTTCCCTCATCATCAAGAGGTGGCAATACTACTGAAGGCACCACATTGTGACCCAATGCCTTCTTAAGGCGTGACACATGGAACACATTATGCACTTTACTATCTGCAGAAAACTCCAACTCATAAGCTACTTCGTCCACTCTCCCGATTACTTTGAACGGTCCATAGTAGCGTGGTTTCAATTTCTCTGCTCCACTCTTCTTGAGAGAAAACTGTCTATACGGCTGTAACATGAGGTACACCATATCCCCCACCTCAAAAGACCTCTCAGCCCTGTGCTGATCAACATATTGCTTCTGCTGATTTTGTGCTTTTTGCAAATTTTCCTTCAAGGATCGCATAATGTCCTGACACTCCTGCAAAGTATCCTTGGCCTTAGGCACCCTACTGTCCCCAAATAAAAAATCAAAAAAATTAAGAGCATCATACCCGTACAGTGCCATAAAAGGGGACATTTGAATAGACATATGGAAAGAGGTATTATAGCAGTACTCCCCTAGATGTAGCCACTTCACCCAAGCCTTCTACTCTCCTGCAATGTAGTTTCAAAGGTACCCCTCAACCCATTTGTTCACTATCTCTGTCCACCCATCAGTTTGGGGGTGGTAGGTGGTACTCAGAGTGAGCTCTGTTCCACATAACCTGAACAACTCCTGCCAAAAGTGGCTCATAAATCTGCTATCTCTGTCACTGACTATGCTCCGTGGTATCCCATGTAGTCTGAATACCTCTCAAAAAAATAGTTTTGTTGTTTGTGCTGCTAAATATGTAGATGAAATTGCAAAGAAATGTGCAAATTTTATCAATCTGTCTACCACAACAAAGATACAATCCCGACCCTATGCCTTGGGGAGGCCTGTGATAAAATCCATGGAAATGTTATCCCACTTCTTCTCTGGTATGGGTAGGGGTTGCAGTAAACCACCCAAAAAAGAATGTTCCTATTTGTTCTGCTGACACACAGGGCATTCCCTCACAAACTGAAGCACCTCTGATTTGATTCCTTTCCAAGTGAAGCACTCTCTCACCTACCGATATGTCTTAAAGAATCTGGGATGTCCTGCCATTGGTGAATCATGAAATGCCCTCAAAATCTTCTGCTTCATAGCAGACCCGGGTACTAAATAAATCCTTTCCTTGTAGATGATAAGATCATTTACAACAATGTATCGACTATCTTGAATAGCTCCCTCAATAATGCTAGATGCCCAACTATCCTTAGCATATTCTACCAAGATCATCTCTCTCCAATCATCCATGACTATCCCGATAGCAAGCAAATGAGGCCTTCTAGATAAAGCATTTGCAACAATATTTTTCTTCCCTTTGACATAGGCTATGTCGAAATCATAGGCCTGTAATTTACTCACCCATTTCTGTTGCCTATCATTAAGGTCCTTCTGTCCAAGGAAATGTTTCAAGCTATTATGATCTATTTTTACTATGAACCGACTTCCCACTAAGTACTGCGTGAACTTAGCTAGCGCGTGCATGATTGCTAGCGTCTCTTTTTCGTAGATGTTGTAGGTTCTCTCCACACCTCGTAATTTTCTACTCTCATATGCGATGGGATGTTTGTCTTGCATGAGAACAGCTCCTATGCCCTCTCCCGAAGCATCACACTACAGCTTAAAGGGCCTAGTGAAATTTGGAATGGCTAAAATAGGACATGTACTCATCAGCTCCTTAAACCTGTCAAAACAATCCTGAGCCCTCTCTGACCACTTGAAACTATCTTTCAATGTCAAATCTGTAAGTGGTGCTGCTATCTGTGAAAATCCCTTCACAAATCTGCGATAGAACCCACAAAGCCCGAGAAATCCCTTGAGTTGTGAAGTGTTCCTCAGTGGTGGCCAATCCAAAATGGCCCTGATCTTGTCTGGGTCAACCCAAACACTTCCTGCACTAATAATATGCCCTAGATAGAGAAACTCTGTCATCCCAAACTCACATTTACTCATCTTGGCATATAATGACTCCCTCTCTAGAATACTGAGCACTGTATAAATATTCTTCAAATGTTCCTCCCAAGTACGGCTGTATATCGGTATATCATCAAAAAAAATATCAACACAAACTTCCTCAACTGATCTCTGAACACTCTATTCATATAGGACTGGAAAGTGGCAGGGGCATTTGTCAACCCAAAGGGCATGACTAAGAACTCAAAATATCCATAGCGGCATCTAAAAGCTATCTTCTCCACATCCACCTCTCTAACCCGTATCTGATGGTAGCCAAATCTCAAATCAATCTTGGAGAAGTAGCATGCACCATGCAATTCATCAATAAGGTCATCAATGCGCGGGATAGGGTATCGGTTCTTGATTGTCTTCTTGTTTAGCTCCCTATAATCAATGCACATCCTCATTGTACCATCCTTCTTCTTCACCAATACTACTAAAGAAGCGAAAGGACTTTTTCTTGGCCGTATGTGCCCCATGTCAACCAACTCCTTAATTTCCTTTCTATTTCACCCTTACATCTCTTCAGATGGCGGTAAGGTGTGATGATAACTGGCTTAGCCCCTTCCTCTAATTCAATAACATGCTCAATTCCCCTATCCGGGGGTCTCCCTGGAGGTATCTCACCAAACACCTTAGTACGTTTGGTTATTATTTTTTGTACATCAGGTGGATACTCTTGTTTATGCTGCTCTGTCATCTCAGGCATTACTCTAAACTCTGATGCCCACTGCACCTGATCATGTCTAAAGAAACTCTACATCCGCTTGAGTCACACCACTCGAAGTCTCCCATCTGACAAACCTCTGAGCACTATCTTCTTACCATTTTCCTCAAACCTCATTTCCATTTTCTCAAGGTTAAATGTAAACTCTACCAGAGACTTCATCCAGTTCATCCCAAGCACCATATCTTGATCACCAATGTTGACCACAAAGAAATCTCCTGTCATGTCATAATCTCCCAAACGAAGCTGCAAGTTGGAGATTTTCTTGGTACATTCAATTTTGAAGCCATCGACAACCATCACCTTAAATCCCCTATGCTCCTCTGTATGTAGCCCTCTGCGTGTCACAAACTTCTCATCAATGAAGTTATGTGTCGCCCCTGTATCAATGAGTGCCACAACTCTCTGTCCATCCAAGGTTCCCCTAACTCTGAAAGTGACAGCCTCCTGTATACTTGACAACTGAGCTATCATGCTATCACCATGTGCTTCCTCCTGTGAAGAACTATCATCATCTCCATCTGATTCAGATGACTGCTCTGAATCTCCATCTACTGACTCTTCAGCTAAAAAGTACTCCATCTTCTTAGCTTTTGCTTTCAATGGACACTTATGTGAAAAATCCCAAGGCTCCCTACAATGAAAACAAAGCTTCTTCTTCCTAAGGTCATTAAGTGTCTCATTGTCCAACCTCTTACTTTCCTCCTTAGCTGGCTGAACCTCTTTATGAAAAGGTTTCCTATCCTTATCTTTCCTTGAAGGGAAACTCTTTGCCTAGAATTTATTTTTTGAAGATGAAGAGGAATCCATGTCATGAGCTTTCTTAATGGCTTCCTGCAAAGTGGGAGGGTTGAGATCTTTAATCCACCCTCTCAACGGATTAGCTAACCCATCCATAAATAGAACTAGTATCCTTCGTTTAGATACATCTGTTACTAACACTACAAGTTTTTGAAACTCTGAAATGTATGTTTCCAATGATCCCCAATTTTTAAGCTAAGCTAACTCCTTGAAATGGAGTTCTAGATCCTTCCTATCAAAATGTTCAATCAGCCGCTTTGTAAACTCCACATATGAGGTAATGTGTGCATGTCCCATAGTGACCATACCATGATGCCACCACTCGTGTGCTAACCTATCCAGATGAATTGTTGCGTACTTAATAGCTTCTTCCTTAGGCATAGGGTTCAATTGAAAGTATGTGTCAAGATTTTGAACCCAAGCTCTTGCTATAGACTTTCCTGAGCCATCATAATATGGTAACTCAAGTCTCCCTACTTTCTTCCGTAGCTCATAGCTCTGGTTCCTGTCATGTCTACGTGGCATATGTTTCATCCGCACATCCATATACTCCTTAAAGGTAATTGTAGCAGTAAAAACTAGCCCTCTGGCTTCCCAATCTCTCCTCAATTGGTCCTGTATATCAATAATCTAGGGCTCTGGTACGAGCTACTCTGTAGCTCTAGGAGGAAATGTAGGAATCATGGGCCTTGAACTCACTGTCCTAGCTCGCTGGGGTGCATGACCAAAATTGTTCCCAACTTGTTCATCTCCATTATGTGTCCCATCTTGATCATTTCCATTCTGATTGTTACCATTATGATTATTTCCTCCACCCATGTTAGCATTCAACCCCATTTGACGAGCCATCATCTGCATCATAAAATCCAATCTCTGATTCTATTCCTGTGCCCTTTGTTCTGCTACTCGCTAACCCTGTACCAAGGTCTCTAATAACTGTAAGAATCTTTCCTCTCCAGGCTCTGGACCGACATTCCCACCTCCACCTAATCTTGTATTCCTGTCATCTCGATCACCCATATTGCTGTCTTGATCAAAGAATACCTCCGCTGTGTCTGTATAACTGGATTCTATACCCCCCTGTACGGATGAACTAGACTGTTTGCTTTGCAGGTCTGAACTCCTACTTTGTCTTGCTCTGGTATTGCGGAAATTATAAGGCCCCTGTCACATGCTCAAACATAAATGCTCTGATTTTAGTGTTTTGACATTTCATCAAACACTTTCCCCTCTATCCGCCAGTTAAAAATTTCCTATAAGACCTCCACAGGATGGCAAGACTTATAGCTCTGATACTACTGTAATATCCTCCCCTGATTTGAACTTTGACTTGTAGAAATTTAACTTAAGGAATATTGTCAAACACTTTGTATGAAAACTCCTAAAGCTAATTTCCTCAATAAATTTTTTTCCAATGAGTAGATTTACGAACAACTATGAAGTGACATTAAAATGCATAATACATATCACAATATTTTCACAAACAATTGGCACACATTCAATAGTATATGGAAAATCTGGAAACTCTTTCAATCTTCTGATAAAAGGGTGATTTTTAAATGTAGATGTGCACTTACAGTTGCCTTAAAGGCTGCAACAACTATTCAGACTTATATTCAACAATTATTATGCAAAGTATCAAAATTTGACAAAAGAAACCTGGAATTAGTTGCCGTAGTATTTTGAAAATGTAGTCGGCAGCCCTCCAAACTTCTAATCAGCCGAGAAAACAAGTAAACTTGATACCAACACTATTCACGCCGTACTGTAGCAAAATACTGTTCATCCTGACTATAGCAAAATAATGTTCATGCGGCACTATAGCAATAACTAACTTCAGATCTGGACCTCAAACCCTTGTAAATTTCTTTATGCGAACGCCCCAAATGAAACCCAGTGTGTTTCCTGAAGTGAAAACACCCTTGATCCTCTTGACTGTGTCTTCCAACAGCGAAGAGAATGCTAGCAAAGAGGGATTCCGTCCTCCAAGCCCGATAATCAGATATCCAGCAACATAACATTAATCTTCATCCAAGCATACAAAAAAAAAGCTCTTCCATTTCTTTTATGGTGTTCTCACAAGAGCTCAATCCTTCGTTTTCTCAATGTGGGATAAAACATAACTCCCTTTATGTACCTTATGTCTCCAATGTGTTATAAAAATAAAGGGAACTCTTTTAATTTAAATATTTCCCACAAACTATAGTCTATGCATTAATTAAGTTAAATATTTAAATTTAACTTTATAAAATGGCTTTATCAATGCATAACAAATCTTATCAATGATAAATAAGTTTTCCTGTCACTTTTAAACAATTACCATCGACATACCACTGTGACTGAATGTCCGGCCATGTCCAAGATGACTTACTATAAATAGTAAGTATGCCCAAAGTTTCCTCAGAACCTCTTAGAAAGACCTGCAACTGAAACTGTCTAGGCCAAATGGCCTGTAAGCCCCTTTAATATCCTAGTTAGGCTACGGGACTGTGGGGAAATAGGCTAACGACAACATCATGCTATGAATGCTAGAAAGGGGACATTACAGAATTAGCAATAATTTTCCTATCCATTGGAAATAAATCTAAGTCTAGGAAGAATATAGGGTGAATCATAGTTTATGACCAAACATTATAGCCTTCATTGGATATACTTTATTACTATAGTAGTGGAGATTTGTGGGTGTCGTCCCCACCCTAGTTTTACCTTCTCATTAAAGGATTTATTGGTAACCAAATATCTTGTGTCATATATATGTTGAATGTTATTTTCTTTCATGCTATGGATGAATATGTTTAGCTAGTTATTTCACTTTTCATGCAAATTGTGAGATGGATGTGTGGTGAATGATTTTATGGTTAAAGTTTTGAAGGACTAGTTCATCCCCCCTACCCCCTCTTGGAGTTTACTTTCCCTATTGTATTTTCAATAATTGGTATCAAAAGTGTAATTCAAAGAATTAATACTAGTCTCCAACAATAGAACAAGCCCATTTTTACAATAATTTGATAAAGGATTCTCCTTTAAATATCTTCTCATTTTCCCTCTCCCAAACCTCATTTGATTCTCCACATAAACCACTTCTAATCACCTTGAGAGAAAATGGAATGCCTCTACATTGCACTTTCCCGTCTAACCAAAGAAATAAAGAAAAAAAATTATAGATGATTAGTTCAAAGAAAATAAGAATTATTAGGTCACACAAGCTAGAATCATAAGTGAAAATGTTGATCACCTTAAGGATATTTTAGAATTCTCTAGTTACCTCAATATTATATTGGATATAATTGTTCAATTATTTGGAAGAAAGATATATTAAACTGATAATTCATTTTGTATAATTGTCTCCTCTATCTTAAATATTTTGTACTTGCTAATAAAATACCACTCATCTCAAAACATCTAATTTCATGCAGAGTGCTCATAACAAAAGCTTAGTAGAACCACAACTATGGTACTTAAGGGAACTTTACCTTTCCCACCTTTCTAAGAGTCTTCAAAGACTCCTTCCAACTTGTTTGAGCATTGATCAAACTTTTGCACAACTTCACAAATCTTCTTAACAACTTTCTCAATCTAAGACTCTAGGAAGCAATAATAGGAAAAATGGCTAAAACTAAGAAATGGTGTTCAACCTATTGGTTGGGTCAAGATCACAACTAAAAATCTTCAAGGAACACTCAAGGATGAGATTTCAACAATTTTTTTACTTCCCCAACTCTTATTTTGCAAATTTTCTCAAAATATGCCTAATTCTCCTTGTAGCCCTTTTTGAGATTTTGGGACAACAACTTAGTTTCTTCGCACTAGACTTTAAAAAAAAGAGAGTTCTGGACACCCTTTTGGAAGTTACGTGAATCCCCAAAGCACCAACTTACCAACCTACTCAAACACCCATAAACCTATGCAAGGCTCACATGCCTAATTAGTCAAATCAAGCCTTGATCACTTAAAAATGTATAAGAATGGGTACTTAGGATTGGTTTCATAACTTCATTCAACCAAAACATGACCACTTGCCAAGTTTCACAACTTCATTCCCAGCCCTGTCCACAAAATCAACATTTTTAAGGCTATAAACATAGTAATTTCACACTAGGGCACGTTCATTTACCCCTTGTATCACCTAAGAAAAAAATATATCTTAGGAATCTAAAACTAGATACCCCCTTGCAAATCCTAGAAGGCAATTGAAAACCAGCTATAGAAATGTAGGTTAGGGCCACCTCTTGCTTGAAACCCTCAATTTAAGTGTTTTTCAACCCACATGCAAACAAAGTGCTCTAACTTGCGTCAAACTAAACCAATCAACCTAAAATAAAATGAAATTTAAACTAGACTAAGACTACATTCAAATCATCCAACTGGATTTGGTCTCCCAATCCATATAAGTCCATACAATAGTAAATTGCTCAAAAAATCTGTATATTAGGTATCAAAAACTTGAAGAAAATACACCTTATGACTCCTCTAACTTCATAGAGGGTGTATGTATTAAAAATTCATCAACCCCAACTGCTAACTAGTTGGTTTTAGTAGTTACAAGTTTAGTTGTAACATTTTGCAGAATATTGTCAACATTGACAAAAAGTTGTTAGCAAATTTTCTTGCAAAATGTAATTTTTGCACTAACTCTTCCTAGAGCTTAACCAGTTGGTCAATTGAAACACTTAGGACTTAAATAAGGTGTAATGACTCACAAGAAACTTATAGAGTCAATTTATTAATCAATAATATCAAAAAGTAAAAATCCTTAGGACTAAGGCAACTTGGGCTTATATGCCACCTCAAGTTCCTTGACCTTACAAACAAGGATCAACTTATTACAATAAGAAAAAATAACATGTTTAAATGAGGTGGATGATTACCCATTTTCATCTAGCATGAATCTCCTTCTAGTTGATAAGATGACATATGGTGTTATCTAGGTGCCCTGCATTATACTTCCCTTCTGCTTACATATGTTTCCTTCTTATATTTTTGTGAACTCTACTGCAACCTTTCATTCACTTTGTGATGAATATCTCTCATGAGCTCTACAAAATAATTAGTGAGGGAACTCCTCCAACCAATATTTTTCAATGAACAAAGCTCAAACACTCCCCCAGGATGAGAACCATAAATAATCTGAAAGGGATTTAGACCTATACTTCTGTTGATGGAATCATTATAATAAAACTCTTCATTAGGTAGAATAGTATCCCATGCAACACCATATTCTTTAGTAAGAGGTCTAAGAAGGTTACTTAGTGACCGATTAATAACCTTAGTTTTCCTAGTAGATTTGGGATGATAGGAAGATGATATTGTTAGATTTGTGCATGGTATCTTCCATAAGGTTCACCAAAAATGTCCCACTAACATTTGATGTCTAACACAATAGAAAGAGGGAGTCTGTGAAGTCTTACAACCTCTTTAAAGAAAAGGCCTGCTATACTAGATGCATCATCAATGGACTTACAAGGTAAAAATTGTGCCATTTTTGAAAATATATCCACAACTCCATAAATGTTGTCATAACTAGACTTGGTCCTTGCAAGACCCAAAACAAAATCCATACTAATTGATCCTAAGGCTTAGTAGGTATGGATAATGGAGTAGACAAGCCTTGATTAGAACTTGTCCCCTTAGCCTTTTGACAAATCAAACAATTTTTTACAAACCTCCTAACATCTGATTTCTTTTTAGGGAAAAAGTAAAATCTTCTTATCGATTCCAATATCTTGTCTAGACCAAAGTGACCAGCTAGGCTCCCATAATGGTTCTCTCTAATGATGTTTTCCCTCATAGAACATTGAGGTATACAAAGCTGACATCCTTTAAACAAAAGGCCTTCTTGAATGATGTAATCTATAAAATCAGTATGGTATATATCTCCCATCTTCAAACAAACTTGGTAAGCTTCATGAAAATCTCCATCAGTAGTATACATATCTTTAAATGTAGAAATACCAATACTTTCCATTTGGATTACTTAAATAGATAATTTTCTTCTACTCAAGGCATCAACCACCTTGTTAACCACTCCTTTATTGTGCTTGGTGGAGAATGTATATGATTGCAAGTACTCCATCCATTTGACATGTCTATGGTTTAGCTTCTCTCGTCTATTTAGAAAACTCAATGCTTGATTATCAGTAAAACCAATGAACTCTTTTGGTAACAAGTAGTGTCCTCACTTTCTAAGTGACTGAACCATTGCATAAAGTTCTAGATCATAGGTAGAGTACTTTTTTCTTGCCTTGTTAAGCTTCTCACTCAAAAATGCCACATGCCTGCCATCTTGACTTAAAACACCACAAATTTCCCTCTTGCTTGCATCGCACTCAATAGTAAAAACCTTATTAAAATTAGGCAAGACCAAGATAGTTTTTCGTGCTACCCTTCTTTTCAAATATTCAAATGACTGATCTAAATCTTTATTCCATAAAAACTGACTTTTTTTGCCCCCTTAAGAGTATGAATCAATGGTGTGCTTATCCCATTAAAATTTCTTACAAACTTCTTATACAAGCTAGCAAGACCATGAAAGTTCTTTACCTCACCAAGAGACATTGATGTAGGGAAATTCAATAGGGCTTAGACCTTGGAAGGATCCATCTTTAGGTTGCCTTTGGAGATGACAAAACTAAGAAACACAAGCTCTTCCTACAAGAACACACATTTCTCCAAGTCAATCTTCCACTGCTCCTCATGTAGCCTCTTCAATACCATATGAAGATGGGTTAGGTGTTCATCCTTATCCTTACTGAAATCAAGATATCATCTAGATATACAACTATAAAAATGTTTATGAATGGTTTAAGGACTTCATTCATCAATCTCATAAAGGTTCTTGAAGCATTAGAAAGAACAAAAGATATCACAATCCACTCATCCTCCTCCCTAATTCTGATATCATGGTAGCCACTCTTCAAGTCAATCTTGGAGTAGTATCTTGCATTTCCAAAACAATCCATAAGATCCTCCATTGTAGGCATTGGAAACCTATATCTATTAGTGATCCTATTAATGGCTCTAGAGTCCATACAAAGCCTCCATGCACCTTTCTTCTTGTGGGCTAGGATTGCTAGAACAACACAAGGGCTAGGCTCTTAATTATGAAGCCCCTCTCCAAAAATCCTTGAATCTACCTTCCTAGTTCAGTAATTTTCTCTAGAGTTCATTTGTATGCAACCTAATTTGGTAGTGTAGAGCAAGGAATGAGATATATGCAATGAGTTATCTCCCTTTGTGCTAGTAATGTATCTGTGGCTTCATCAACAATATTTCCCTTATACTGATCCAATAGGTCTACAACCTCTTTTGGTCCCACTCTTCTCAATGTCTCGTATGTTTGTTTTTCCTTCTTAGGTGCATTATCCTTAGGTTTCACTACCACAACATGAAAATTTGTCCTCTTTTAGTCCTTTTAAGAACTCATTATCACCTACTAACATGATTGTACTAGATACATTCTTCTTGTTAGTTTCACTTGCCAAAGATGTCATATTGCAAGTTTCTCCATCTTTGGTCAATGTATATACATTGTTCTTTCCTTCATGCTGAGAATTTGTGTCATATTTCCAAGGCCTACTAAGAAGAAGATTACAAGCAACCATATCCACAATTTCACATAGTACGTTATCCATAAATTCCCCAATCTAAAACTCAACATAGCACTGGTCATTTACTAGGGTCTATTGCTCCTTAATTATCCAAGAAACCTTATAAGGATTAGGCTATGGGATTCTTTGTAGGCTTATTTTATTCACCATTTCGCTAGAAGCCAAATTTTTAGTAGAGCCTAAATCAACAATAACTTTACATATCTTCCCTTTTACCTTGTAGGCTCTATTGAAATTTGACATTCTTTGAGGAGGTTTTGGGTTAAGAGGCATCAAAAGTGACCTATTGAACATCAAGCTCTCTTTTGTCTCTAGGCCTACATGTTTTGAAGAAAATGCAGTAGTATGGAATGAAGTAATACTTTGAAAATCTTCATCCCGAAGCCATTGAATCCTCCTTTCACCTTGGTTGGCTACAACAATCTTTTCAGGACACCAAAAAGATTGATGTCCAACCTGGTTGCATGAGAAACATCTTCCAATGAACACACTTGTTCCTCTACCTCCAAACCTTCCTCTTGCACTAGGTCTCCTTCCCCAAAGATCCTCTACTACTACTATCATTCTCACCCACTTGACTATTGCTAGACTCTCCTGTTTGTCTAGGAAGTTTCCCTCTTCCAAAGAATCATCATCTTCCTCTAAAATTATTACCTCTTCTTCCTCTATTGTTTTTTTCACTCTTACTCTTTTTTTTTCCTCACTCCTAAGGGATATTTGATAACATTTTTCAACTAATTCCACTAATACACAGTTAACTCATCTTTGATATCATATTTAAGCCCATTAGTGTACCTTACAAACTTTTTTTTTCATTCTCATATAATTTATACCTAAGTGTTAAGGCATGAAATCATTGAGTGTACATACTTACATCCATGTCCTTTTGCTTGAGATTGTGTAGCTTCTTGTAGAGCATCACTTCATAGTCCTCAGGTACAAACTACTTCATTATCTCTGCCAACAATCTTTTCCATGTGGAAATGGGCTCCTTCTCTTCCTCTATTATTTTATTTTGTAGAAAGTTCTACAAAATTAGGGCTAGACCTTTCAATTTTATTTTTCCACTTTAACTCTTTGATTAGGAGGGATCTCCCTAGCTTCAAAATGATTTGAGATCAAGAGCTTGTAACCATTACATGCATGCCTCTGGTTCTAACTTCCCATCAAACATGGGTAAATCTCCCTTATTTTTTCTTCCTACCCTCTGGAGAGCTATTACCATGACCCTCTAATCTTCATGCATGTTAGGAAAGTTAACTCCCTCCTCCTCTTCTTCTTCTAACTCAGACTCTTCATGCTCTCCTCTTCTCACTTTTCCTTTCAAATTTTCAAGTTCTCTCTTCATTGCTTTGTTTTCTTCTCTAAATTCCTTTCTCCCAGTCATTTTTTCTTTTACATTCTTTGCCAAATCAATGTTGGTTATTCTTAGAGGAACATCTTCCCTTCCTGCCATCCTATTCTCCCAAATAGATTTTAAGTGTTCTGATACCACTTGATGCAGAGTCCTCACACCAAAAGCTTGGTAGAACCCCAATTGTGGTACTTAAGGTAACTTTACTTTTCCCACCTTTCTAAGAGTCTTCAAAGACTCCTTTCGACTTGTTTTGACACTGATCGAACTTCTATACAATCTCACAAACCTTCTTAGTAACTTTCCCAATCTAAGACTCTAGGAAGCAACAATGGGAAAAATAGCTAAAACTAAGAAACAATCTTCAACCTATTCCTTGGGTCAAGATTACACCTAAGGCACTTCAAGGAATTCTCAAGGATGATATTTCCACAATTGGTTTACTTCCCCAACTCTTATTTTGCAAATTTACTCAAAATATGCCTAATTCTCTTTGTAGCCCTTTATGAGGTTTTGGGATAGCAACTTGATTTTTTCTCGCTAGACTTGGAAAACAAAATAGAGTTTTGGACACCCTTTTGGAAGTTACACAAATTTCCAAAGCACCAACTTACCAACCTACTCTAGCAACCCCAAACCTATGCAAGCCTCACAGGCCTAGATCACTTGGAAATGTATAAGGATGGGTACCTAGGATTGGTTTAGTATTGCAGAAGGTCTTACACAACCTTTTCCACCAAGAAATGACCACTTACCAATCTTAAGGCTAAAAACATAGTAATATCACACTAGGGCACATTCACTTAACCCTTGGATCACCTAAGAAAATCTATAACTTAGGAATCTAAAAATACATAGCCTAAATTTCGGAAGGCCATTAAAAACCAACCATCAAAATGTAGGTTAGAGCCACATCTTGCTTGAAACCCTCAATTTAAGGGTTTTTAAACCTATTTGTAAAGAAAGTTCTCTAACTTGCTTCAAATTGAACCGATTAGCCTGAAATCAAATGCAATGTAAAATAGACTAAGAATGCATTCAAATCATCCAACTGGATTTGGTCTCCCAATTTGTACAGGTCCGCACAGTAAATTGCTCAGAAAATCTATATATTAGGTATAAAAAACTTGCTAAATGTACACCTTATGACTCATCTAACTTCATAGAGGGTATATGCATCAAAATACATCAATCCCAACCAATAACCAATTGGTTTGGTTAGTTACAACTTCAGTTGTCACATTTTGCAAAATAATGTCAACATTGACAAAAAGTTGTTAGGAACTTTTCTTGTAAAATACAAAATTTGCTCTAACTCTTCCTAGAACTTAACCAATTGGTCAGTTGGAACACTTAGGACCTAAATAAGGTGTAATGACTCACAAAACAGTTCTACAATCAAATTATTAACCAAAAATATCAAACAACAAAAATCCTTAGACCTAAGGCAACTTGAACGTATATGACACCTCAAGTTCCTTGACCTTACAAACAAATATCAAATTATTACAATAAGCAAAACTAACATGTTTAAATGAGTTGGATCATCACCCCTTGTCTTCCAACATGAATCTCCTTTCAGTTGATAAGATGACCTATGTTTCACCTAAATGCCCTGCACCACAATCCAGGTCTTTCAGATTTCATAGAAGTTGTATTGGCATTTATTCCGAAATGATGATGAAAATAATGGAGAATCAGAATTAAGTATCAGAGAATTAAAAGCAAGGGTAATCCTCCTCTATGTTTGCATTTGCATTGCTTGGAATTGATGGCTGTCCAAATGCCCAGAAATAGAAAAGTGACAGCGCATCAACTCGGCACAATAATGGTATTTGGACTTATTGGAATAGTGGAATTATCTCTGGTTCTTACAATAGTTTTGTACACCGATCTTTCAAATGCTTTGGACCACACATCATCCAAAATCACCAGAGTTGGTTTCGATCGACTCTAAATGAATTGTTGAAGCTCTTCTTTGCGGTAATATTCTCCCACATAGTCTCTACAATCCATTTATGTTTGCGGATTGTGAGAGGGTAACGAATATCACATTATCACAGAAGTATTCTGCCATGCAAGAAATCATAAATAATTTTATGGTAAGTACCTTACCATGCACCGATACACTAACTAAATTCTAGGAGACCACGTTTGCAAAGACTTAGCTTTAATTAGAGTGTCATTCAAGAGAGCCAAAGCAAGAGTAGTTTTTCCTTAAATCTCAAATACATTTGTCAAGTCCCACATAAAACTGAGATCTCTCCAAAAAACCATAGACAGATGTTGTTGACGAAAGCCATTTGTTGAACTCTAATTTGCAATTTGAGCCTTTATATTGCCTATTTTTATGCTGCTTCACCTTATAAAATTTATTTTCTTTTCGAGCTTATTAGACATGGCTTTCTTTTATAGACCAATTACGCGTCTCTCATAGTCTTCGCGATAATTTCCATGAAATCTGTAATAAAATGAAAAGGAAATGCATGGATCCATTCGTAGGATTGAATTTCAATATTTCAATGAGGGAATACCAATTCATTTTTAATTAGCATGTCCAAATAGATTTTTAGTGAAACTGTCTCTCTTCCACGTTTGTAAATTCCATTTTTAGGTTCATTGCTTGGTGCTTCTGACATTGGAAAGTTGGTGGGAATTTTGTTTTTTCTCTATTCTTTTATTCACTGATCTTTTGATCTTTCTTATCTTATAATTTAAGGTCATCTTTTTAGAGTTAAATATTAATTATTAATTTTTTAGTGGAACTTTATTGTTATTGGAAATATGAGTCTAGGTTAATATCATTTTTCATCTTATTGATTTCTTCTAGTTAAGGGAGAAGGGTTGAGCATTATGATTTATGTGAATTATTAAAATATATCTATTTGTTTGGCTTTGTACAATCAACATCTATAAGGGGTAAACAAAAAAAGTACAATAACACAAAGTAGAGCTCAAAGTCGATATGCATTAAGCTGAAAAAGATGTGCACATATAGATGTGGAATAATTGCGTTGAATAAGAAGTTGAACTAAACACTCAAGTAGTGGTGGCGAGTTGCCTCCCACTAAGCTAAGATGAAGTTACAAAATAGAATGAACATGTCTCTAGAAATGTCTTAAACAACTCCTAAATGATGAAAAATTGTGTAGACAAGTATCAAATGAATATGAGAGACTCACCAGACTTAATAAGTATAAGTAGAATAAATTAGTTAAATATACTAACACCCCTTTACCATAACTTAGGAAGACAAGATTAGAACTAAAATAATATCCCCAATGATGTTAATGGTCTATCGATGCAATTTTATTAAATGATTTTTATCTTCACCATTCCAAGCGTTGGAGGCTCAATTTTTAGGGATTTCTATTAATAAGGATACTATCAAGCTCATTCCTATAGGAAAGAATTAAGACAATGGTGTCCCATTACCTTGCTTGATACCTTAATATTATTTTTAAAGCACTAACCACGAAGGTAAAACCAATTGCAAAATATTGTTCTGACCTATAAAATGCTAGGATTAAACCACATACAGAAATAACAATTACATGCAAATATAACCAATGACAAAAAATAATAGATCACACAGAAAAGAACACAAGACACCAAGATTTAACATGGTTCACCCAATCCCTAGGCGACATCCACCAAATAGCAGGTTTGATATTTTTATGATCCAGTAATTACAACTTGATTACAATCTGTAATCCCTTATAGCTCAATACCACCACAAGAACCAATTTCACATCACAACTATGAAACAATCCCTAACACTAATCTCTTTTATACAAATATTTTTACCACTTTAGGGTTATAATTAATAATTACATGTATGTATAGTACTTTCCTAATCAGTCACCACAATCTAACAATCTCCCACTTGGGGACTGATCAGGCTCCACACTAAAGAACAATCTCCCACTTGGAGACTGATCCTATAGCTATGCTACTACTCCATGAGGCTCCCACTAAGTCAAACCATCTTGAGCTCTACTATTATTTTATTCATGTTCAATTTAGAAGACCAAACAAAGCTGAAGAGGAGTTTAGCTTCTCCCTTGTTACTACCTTTGTCAACATATGTTTTGGATTTTCATTTGTATGTATCTTCTCTAGCTTTAATTGTCCATCCTCCAAAACTGACCAAATGAAATGGTACCACAACTGTATGTGTTTTGTCTTTGAATGCAGAGCTGAATTCTTTGCGAGATGGATGGCACTCTGACTATTTGTGAACAAATAATTATTCTTCTAAGGATGTCCCAATTCTTCTAAGAAGAATTAAATCCATATCATCTCCTTGGCTTCCTTTGTAGTAGCAACATACTCTGTGCTTGTAGTGGATAGAGAATTAATCTTTTGTAACTTAGAAACCCAGCTTACGATTGCCTCAACAATAGTAAAGGCATAACCTATAGTACTCTGCCTGGTATCAATATCTTTTGCCAAATTTGAGTCAAAATAGCCCTATAAATCAGTAATAGAGCCCCCAAAATGTAAACACTTATTAGATGTGCCTCTCAAATATTTGAGAGTCCATTTGACTGCATTTCAATGCTCAATTCCTAGATAACTCATATACCTACTAACAACTCCCATTGCATGTGCAATATTTGGCCTGGTACATACCATAGCATACATCAAGCCTCCTATAGCTAAAGCATAGGGTACCTTAGACTCTTATCCTCCTCTTCTTGTGTCTTGGGACACATCTCCTTAGTCAACTTCAAATGACCAGGTAAAGGTGTGCTGACAGCTTTAGCATTCTCCATAGAGAAATGTTGCAACACCTTCTCCACATAATAAGCTTGAGATAGTGTCAATGTTCTTCTCTTTCTATCTCTATAAATCTTCATACCAAGGATCTAATTTTTTATCCCCAAATCTTTCATAGTAAATGCATGTGCTAACTGGCATTTCAGCCCCTTAATATGATCCATGTTAGACCCAGCTACAAGCATATCATCAACATATAAACATAAAATAATGTAGCTATCATCATCCAACCTTTAAAAATAAACACAATGATCTAAATGAGACCTACTATAGCCATGATCATCAATAAACTTATCAAATTTTAGATACCATTGTCGAGGTTCTTGCTTCAGGCCATATAAAGTTTTTTTCAATTTGCATACTAAGTTCTCCTTACCTTTGACCTCAAATCCCTGTGGCTGAGCCATATATATTTCTTCATCCAAATCACCATGAATAAAGGTTGTTTTAACATCAAGCTGCTCTAAATGAAAATCTTTAGTAGCCATAAGACTTAAAATAGTATGAAAAAAAGTCATTTTAACAATAGGAGAAAATATCTCATCAAAATCAATGCCCTTTTTCTATGTGAATCCTTTTACAACTAACATGGCTTTAAATCTTTTCTTACCTCCTTCCTTTTCTTTTGACCTCTAAACCCACTTATTCTGCAAAGCCCTTTTACTTGTAGGCAACTTGCACAAATCCCATGTCTTATTCTTTAGCAAAGAGTCCATTTCATCTTTCATTGCAAACTCCCACTGAATCTTAGTATCCACCTGCACAACTTCATCATAACATTCAGGTTCACCAGCATTAGTAAGTAAAATAGAATACAAAGAGGGAGAAAATCTTTCTGAAGGTCTAATTTTCCTCGTTGTCCATCTAACATTCACCAGCGTTTGTGGTATTTGTTGTTGCAGTTGTTGCACATTATGAGGAATAGCTGAAACATCAGCTTTTGGAGTATCATCCAACACTACATAATCATCTTCTTTCTTCTCATGTTGCTACAATAGATCTTTGTACAACACTTTCTCATTGAATATGACATCCCCGCTTCTTACAATTTTATGAAGTATGTATAGTACTTTCCTGATCAGTCACCACAATCTAACATAAAATTAGTTTTCTTAGTAGAATATTTACCTTTGGTAAGTTTATCCTTACTTAGGAATCTATTGGATGGACACAACAATCAAACCAAAATACCACACTTATAAAGTTGGATTTATATAAATATTGTGATAGAATGTGCTCCAACTTCATTCTTAAAATGTTGGGATGATTAGAATTTGTAAGTAACTAGTGCAAACATATTGAAATGTTTTTTTTGTAGATGCCAATGTTCAGCTGATTATAAATAAAGAAATTCTCAAATCCCTTTCCTCTACAATTCTTAACTAGGAGTAGGGTGTGTTGTCTTGGTCAAACATGGCCTCAATTGTAGTCAATGACAAATATGCATTGAAATCAAGTTCCATGAAGACAATGATAGTTTTCACATGAATGGTGGGAGAAATACTTGTATCTTAGGGAAGTGTTCATTAAGAAAACAAAATGGTTATTAATTTATTATTTTATATTTAATTAAAATTATAAATTGATTTGTTTGGAATTTTTATAGAATTAATAAACTATAATTTTCCTCTATTTGGTTTTTAGTGGATGAATGAACAACATATGGAAAAGAAATTGATCATGATGATGATGGGATAGAGATTTGGATGTTATTTAAAGATTGTTATGCTCCCAAAGATGAACAATGCCATATAGAGTGGGCCATTGTAAGTCTTGGAAATCTAAGTTATAGACCATAACAATGGTGCAATGGTTAAGGACATTAACTAATCTTATATAGTTTTGAGCATTTTTAAAATCAAAATCTACAAATATGAATATCAAGTGTCAAAATAAAAAGCTATATATGTATCTAGGTGAAAACATATCCTTCAATATAATATCTAAGGATATATAGGTCACCAAGATTAATATGGTTTTGAACATAGGATAATTTCCTTATGTTATAAAAGGAGGAAAATATTGTATTATGTTGTACTTTATTTTCTTTAAATAATTAATTTATTAAAAAAAAAATTAACTATTTTTTATTAAAATATCTATATAAAGATATAGGTATAATGAAAATATCTTTTTTTATTGTTTATATATCTTTTCCTTTTGTGTATTATTCTAATTGGAGACTTATTATGCAAAATTGCATGAGTGAACTTAAGAGCTTAATCTATAGGACTGAAATAATAATTAATGTCTATATACTAAGAAGAATTTAATGTAATGTATTGTTGGTGTAAATACGTATTCACTATTTACACTTACTTAAGTTTACTTAGGTTAATGCATTATTTTATAATTTTATTTTGTGAGACACTTAGGAGTTTGCACACCTTTATGAGTTGTCATGTTGACAACATAGAAGTACGCAACTCTAATTCAACACATAGTGTCTACAACACTGGAGTTTGCATCATTCACTAACTTTTCATGTAGACAACACCGTTATTCACACTCTCTTTTTAGCACATGTTGTCTACAACATAAATTTTCATGCTACACCATTGTAGGTGTATCCTCTCATCATCACACTTACTTTTGTGCTTAATGGAGGATGACTCATCTCTGGTGGACATGTGCATGGTTGTATGACTTATCATGTAGTTGATTCTTAGGCATTCTAGATGCATCTCATAGGCCTTTATATACATGCACTCCTAGTGTACTTTCATGCATATTGAATCGAATACATCATTATTCTGATCATACTCCTTTCTGGTCTACAATAGTGCTTGCACTAGTATATTTTTGGAAAATAAATGACTACATGACTAAAAGATTTAGTCACAAGACTAAAATTTTTAGTCACATGATTAAAAGTGATCAAATTTTAGTAATGTTTTATAATTTTTAAGTATAAGTGATTAAATAAATGACTAATTTGGTCATCAAATAAAATCATACAATTAGACAAAGATAAATGACTAAATAAATGATCAAATAAATGATTAAGAAATTGATCACTCATAATCAGTCACCCAAATAAATGACTAAGTTATTAACAGATAGATTTTTTGGTCATATTAATAAATTCTTTAAATTTTTAATAACTTTTATTACTCAGTCATGGAGTTTTTGTCCTAATAATATATCATTATTAGAAACCTCCTCTAATGTGCTCTAAACTTGTATTGAACTAGAAATAAACTTAAAATCACCCCCAATTTACACTCAAACTCCTTGTAATATATTTATGAACTGTTGAAGAAAATAAAAAAAGTCCATGCACCCAAAAGAAGACTCCAAGTCTATCTCTCATATCAAAAGGATTAATTATTAGTTAAGTGCTTTATGATCTCAACATTATATAATTGCTATTAATCACATTCATGTCATGTAATAACCATATTTTTTTGAATAGTCCATTTTTATTAATAAAATATTAAGTTATATATTCCTGATATGGCTTTGACTGACTATATGCCCTAGGGTCTAGGTTGTAGCCTCCTTGTCACTCTCCTAGTTGTGGTAATAAGAATTATTAAAGTTAATAATATTTTATGTTTATTCCATTTAATGTATTTTTATATTTATACTTAATTATATTATCATTATTTCAAATTATGTTTATTAAATTTTTTTCCTTATATTATTAATAAATAATTTTTTAAAACACATATATTTGTTATCTTTATTATTAAATCATTTTATTTAATGATTACTATTTATTAAATAGTGGTTCCAACTATTTACTAATTAGTACATAGTAAAAAGCACAATTTAATAAATAATAAAAATGATAAATATTAATGGTTTAAATTATATTTATTCATGATATAAGAAAAAAATTAATAAAAATAATTTAAATATAAATTACTTTACAAAAAATATTAATATTACTCTTATGATCCATGGAGATTTGTTTGAAAAAAAATTCATAATTTCTAAGATAAAAAATGCCCATGACCATCCAATACATAGGATTCACCAAATCGCAAAGCAAGAGAGACCACATTAATTTTAGACTTGACTTGTTTGGAAAAGTCTATGCTATAACTAGAGTTTTGGTCGCTTTTGGATTTGGGATTTCAACTCTTTCTTGATCTCAAACTCTCGTACGATTAGGGTCCATCTTTTGATAAAGCTCCCCTTTATCTTTTCTCCTACATATTTCATGTGACTGCCTAATCCTTACTTATACATTTTATTTAAACTTTTTACATTCATGATATCACACCATTCTGAAAATTTTCTATATAACTAGCACTTGCACTGGAAGGAGGGTGCAATGGTTACACTATTTATTTAGTAAAATATATACTTTGTAAAATACTTGTCTTGTTTGTAACCTTCAACCTAACTATATCTAAGGATTTTTTTGTTTTCTTCTTTCATTAATCACACTATTTATAGGCACACCTTACCTCTCATGAATAGATGTTTGAGAGTATCATATAAGTTGTAGATTCACAACATATTTTTGATGCACCTAAAGAGTGTAGGATTGTAACTATATTCATATAGAAACACTAAGAATGTCCACATAACCACAATATTCCTAATTGGCATATACCTATGTATGACTTGTACAAATTAAGTACATACAACCCCCATCAATTAACCAACACACACACACACACACACACACACACACACACACACAAAACTTAAAATGCTAGGATGTGTCTATAACACATCAGCTTCATTGATTTAAAGAGCTTAATTGAAAAATCTTTTCTTGTACACTTAATTTAAAATGAGATGTTTCTTGTATTCAAGTTGGTTAAGAATTCAAATATGACTTGATCCCATCCTCACCATCCTTAGAGTTGAAAGTTGGTTACAAAGAGATGTTTTTCTATATTAAAATTGGCAAATCATTTTAACATGAGTTAATCCTCTAAATTTTATGAATGAGTTTTTTTTGGTATTAAAGTTAATAAATAATTTAAACATGATTTGATTGTGTCCTCACTATGCCAAGAGTCAAAATTTCATTTCTATCTTTTCAATTCAAAATTTAAGAAATAAATATAAAAAGTATATTACATGATAAGCTTCACATATATTTGATTTTATTAACAAAACATTAAATCAAATCCAAGGTTTTGAAAATTGGAAGAATTATTACTTCAAACAATATGATATTTTACTATAATAAGAAGTCAATCAATAACAATTATCTTAATCAAATTATATCAAACACAAAATTGTATATCTTTATTTTATTTTTATTAATTCTTTTGAATATTTTGAACATAAATACTATATTTTCTTTATCCATACAATCTAAATGTAAATTTTACTTACATAAATCATTTAAACTACTTGACCTCATAAACATTATTAATAGAAATTTACAATCATTTTATATGGTATAAGAATATAATAGACCTACATAAATTGCTAAAACTCTCCTATATTATAAAAGATTTAAAAATTGACGATTAAACATGATAAAAATAATAAAAAGTATATTATATAAAGTGTATATTTGATTTTATCTAAACTATTAAATCAAATACAAGGTTTTCACAAGAGAAGGGAAAGCTTCAAACAATTTGATAGTTTATTATAATGATAAATCAATCAAATAATTGACATGATTAAGTTTATCAAAACCTAAATTAAATTCTAAATTATATCCTATGTACATCTAAGGTAGCCCCTAAAGAGATTCTTCCTCTTTAGAAGACATTGTTTTATTTTCTGATCTTTTCCATAGCTTTGGGCATTTGGATTTGGATTTGAAGATCCAGAGTGCAAATCACAGGTGGATCTAAATTTGTGGCCCTTGATCGGTTCTACTCTGGAGCTTACCACAAATTTCCATGGGATTCTTCATATTCATATTTTCCTTAACACGTGGCTTTATCTACATGGTTATTTGGATTCTCTTTGATTATTTGGATGATCTTTCATCATCTTCAAAGTAGATTGAGGTCAGGTAAAAATATTTGATTCATCTAGTCTTCGACTGTTTTCTTTTACTCACTTTGATTTAGGGTTGGACCTCAAATTGGAGCCTTTTTCATGGGTGGTTGTTCTCAAAACCTTTATGTAAAACTATTTCTTGATGTGCAAGACACTTTGAGCAATATTCTATAACATTGAACCTAAGATGTGGTTTGAAACCGATGAGATCAGGCCATGATTCTCAAAAGCTCCCAAATTAAGTTTGGTAAAAGTATTAACTCCCTTTACTAATTGCTTATTTTCCAATAGATTGGGTGATCATTGTAAATTGTTATTCTTGTAGGAAGTGAATAATTTTTTTATAATAATTTTGTGCCATCAATAATATTTCCACCAAAGCTGAGGTTATTGTGCAATTGCATTGTGACTATACTAAACAATGAATTTGGGAAATTGTTAACCCTTTTTCTCCTTTGACTTCCAGAAGTCCCCCAAGGGAAATTGGGTTTTCAAAATGATGAAAACTAATTTCCACGGAAAGATCTAAAGGTTTAGTGATCTCTCTATGATTTCTCTCATCTATGTAGGATGAAAAGTTCTACATAATATTTAATGGGTATATAAATATGTGAATTAGTTTTATGAGATTTCTCTTAGAATAATGTCACTAGGTCTTCTTGCCCTAGCTTTTCAAAAATGCTCATGGCTGTGGAACCATTACAATCCACTTTTTTAATGACTTCTTCTTTCTCTAATAGACCTTTGACCATATTGATGGACCCCTAATTAGTGGCAAGATGAAGATATGTAGATCCCTTCTCATTTGATTCATTTACACCTTCTTCGTATCTTTGCAAATGTTTGAGCATTTCCATGTCACCCATTTGTACAACAGTCAATATAAGATTGATAACATCACTACACTTAAGATTTTCTCTCTTCTCCCTTAGTAAATTTGGTATCAACTTCCTTCTTCATCTATTTTAGATTGCCAAAATTTGGTCAAGGATTTGTTGTTTACATCTACTTCATACTCTAAATGAAGGAGCACATAGTCTTTGAATCCCTAAATCTTATTATTCAGCTCATGCCATGCACAAGTTTTTCATGTTCCCTATCATGTATGCAGTCAATCTATGATTAAATAGCATGTACAAGATGTCAAACACTATCTTCCTTGTGTAATGAGCATGTAGGTCTCCATACCCAATAGTTGTAAGAGTAGTTATGGACCAGTAAATTGCAGCAACATGGCAAGTCCAGGGATCATTTTTTTGGAAACTTAGAATTATAGCACCAATCCAGGTCCTCCTCTTGTCAAGATATCAAGCTTCCATAACGTAATTGGAGCACCCAGCATAGTACAATACAGATAGAGTGACACACTAATTTTGTAGAGTGTGTCCAAAAATAGTTAATCAGATAACTTTCTCAAGCCTTGCAAAAACAACACCAACCCTCCTTAAACAGAAAAGCAAGAGCATATTAAGAATGCCAAAAGATAAGTTTGTTTGAGATTGGAGTTGGGACTGATTTCCTCAAACAATATTGTTGAAGAAATTTTAGAAAGAAGCCATGTGCAAATCTACCTTTTGAAAATATTCTTGTGATCATCCTCTAATAGGTATGCTATTTTGTCAAGAAAGCTGACAAAAGGGTCATGATTATATCCATTGAGAAAAATATTTTGAATGGAAGGTTGACACAGAACAGTGGCTGACTTGGTGAATCAATAAAATAAAATACGAATGGTGAAACCCATGCTAGTAAATAACCAGTAATATCAATAATGTTTCCCATTCCCTACATTATTTAAAAAAATTTAACTTTTTAGATATTTTTGCACATGAGTTAATAGTCACTTTGTCAGAATGTTTGGGATTTATGACTTATGAAATTACGCTTAAAGCCCATTGGTATTTAATGGTTTCTTCAAAGTCTGTTGTATGAATTTTTGGAAAGTTTAATAGATAAGATTCAAGATTCAAGATTCCACATGAACAAAGAAAATCATTTAAACAGCGAAGATTTGAATTGCTCTCAAAGGACGTTGGGCTATCTATAATTATGTTGATTAAAGTTTTTTAGTTTCACTTAGTTTGTCTTGTACTTTTAACCTTTTTCAAAAACATGTTGTGTCTACCAGATAGAATTTTCATCCCTCTTTATCAAACTACGCCTGAATAGAAACATGTATTATAGCTCGGTCAGGACCAGTTAGCACAAACTCTTCCATCAATCATGAACTTCTAGTGTTGATTTTCCAACATTTGGGTGCCCCACAATTATTACTTGTAAAGGCAACTTGTCATTCCCATCCTTATTTGTATTTTCCTCATTTTAAACAAATTTTTTTATGGTGAACACAATGCAGTTGAGGTAGCTAAAGCAAGGGTACTATCAACTAAAGAGAATAATTTAATTCCTATGATGTGTTCCATAGTATCCTCCAATTAAGTACAAAGAGACTCAAAGTTCAGCCACACCCTCTCAGATTTTAGTGGATATTGGAACAGGGTTCCTAAAATCTAAGCAATGAGTTTATTCCATAGATTCCATCACAATACCACTCCTATCATCATAAATTTATTCATCTCTATTTATTGCTACAATAGTCACTGGGCATTAAAAGCAATGAGTTTTAACTAGAATTTTTTAAATCACTAAAGGACTTGAAGCTTTATTTATCTTTCCTAGAAGCAAGTTATTGTGAGAGGCATTGTGCAGAGTAGAAACAAGAAAATTAGTACCAAGTGAAACATCTAATTTCTAAGTAGCTTCTGCAGTTGCTTCTTCTGCTACACCTAATGTAAAAGCTACATCAATAGTATTAGTAGCATAATAACTATCAAGCCCTCCCATAATCCACTCTACCACCTTCTTGACCTCTACTTCTTGTAATAGATGCACCTACAATAGCAAAAAATCATTCATAATTCACATTTACTTTTCTATTTTAAATCTTCAATGACAGGATTGATGATGAATACCATGTGGTTGAAGAAAAATATGAAATATAAACTATATTAATTTGTTAATTCACTATCAATACCTTTGACTATATCTTCTAGTTTTTATTTCAAACCACATTGTTAGTGTTGAAAAATAGTATTATTTTAACAATTAGATCTAAGTATTTGAAAGGTGGGGTTACTGCCTAAATTATGGAGAACTAATCTTCAATTCTTAGTTTGATGCATCCCTAGTTCACCATTTTCATGCATAGTTCTTTTTGTCACTGCATAGCATAGCGGAGCATAGAAGAGAAGGGATTATTATCTTATGTTTTAGTTGCAAGTTCCTAGATAGACAAGTATGGAAAATTTGAGAGCATATATAAGGTGCGTGAACTATTTGGTAACATGCCTCTAAGAAATATAATCTCATGGAACGTGATGATCACAAGATACGCACAAAATAGGCTTGTTGATAATAATTTGGACTCTTTTATGCAAATTCAATTAATGCCAGTTGTAAAGCCAAATTGTACAACCTTTTTCAGCATCCTCCCTATGTACGCCAAAGTTGGAGCTTTGTAACAAGGTATGGAGTTACATCAATGCCTTATTGGACTAGGAATTTTACAAGATGTTGAAGTTGTGAATGCTCTGATAGACATGCATACAAAATGTGGATACATTCACAAGGGTCATGAACTATTTTGCAAAATGTCCCAAAGAAATTTCATCTCATGGAATGCTATGGTTGCAAGATATGTAGAAAATGGGCTTGTTGAAAAGGCTCTGGAAAATGTTAAGAAAATTCCTTTAATGGATGTATGGCTAGACACAACAACATTTTCTAGCATCCTCTCAGCTAGAAAACATCAATTTCTTTTAAGTTGGATTTAAAACTATTATTTATCATATTTATATTATGTAATATTGTAGAGTTTGTTGGCCATTTTTTTGCAGGACTAGAAATACCGGCCTTCCCATGCAATCAGTTTGCTGGAGAGGAACCAAGTGACAATGAGCAGATCACAAATGTGGCATGTACTTGTTTTAAAGTAGAATTTCTAGTATTTGAGAAGGTAAGTACATCACTCCTATTTTTCTATTTCCTCACTATTTTTTTTAGGTATTTATGTGAATTCATTTGGCATAAGTGAAACAATCTTATAAATAGGTAATAATTAGCTTATCTAGTATGCTTATTAGATTTTTTAGCATTTATATTGCACCTATGAAATGTAGGTTGAGGTCAACAATGATAATGTAGAACCTATTTATGAGTTATTGAAATCAAAAAAAGGCAACCTTTTGGGTGACGAAATTAAGTGAAACTTCACCAAATTTCTGGTAGACAAGATGAAAATGTGGTTGATAGATATGCTCCAACTACTTCTCCCTTGAATATTGAAGTACTTGACAATCCCTCTTTTGTAGTTTCATGCCTTCTCTATATACCTTATTTAATGATTTACCATTTTTTCTTTCTACTGCATATGTATCAAGATAATAACAAGATCGTATTTTATATAACAAAGGTTTGATGTGTCAATAAGATAATAAATAATAGTTGTATTTTATGTTTGCAGAAAACATATCAAGAAGCTCCTAGGAACTGCCTAATTCTTAAAAATAGAAAATAGTACACTATTCCTATAGTGACCACATAGTGCGAAGGAATAAGATGTTGTGGTAATGAATAAGATGCAGAAATCCATTAAGATGTTGTTATATTATAGAACAAGATTGTATATGGAAAAGCTAGTTATTCAAATTTGTAATTGCTCAAACTTCCACTTTTTGTTGCAGTGCTATGAATCTCATCTATTTCACATGTTTGAATTATGACATAACCAAGTACTGTGTTCCAAATCCCACCATATATTTTCTTAGCATAAGATAAATTTAATTTCTTAAGGATCACAGGTAATTTTGCTTAGCTACTCTTCTTAAATGGAAAAGAGATGCTTACATGTTTTTCCAATCTTTAACATCAATAACTTGCAATATCCATGAATTGTTCTCAAAAAATCATTTACTTTCACTTTTTTGTTGAGCAACATCATGCAAGATGCCCTAGTTTTCTTTTTTAATGTGAAAGTAGCCTTCCAATCTATGTGATCAAATCTTTACATTCATTGTTTACTTGTAGAAATGATTGTGTTTAGAGAGGTTTGCAGGCTTTTAACTAGCAATTTTCATTTTCCTCAGATCCTCATATTTTAACTATTTCTTCTTAATCTAGTCATGTTATTGTTAATTATGCACATCTTCCTCGATAAAAGAACCAGAGGAATGCATTAAAAGTTTTGCATCAAGATATGTATCATGAATACTAATACTCCCATCACAAAAGCTTCTCCCAATGACATGAGACCCATCAACCACAATGCAAAATCTGAGTGCACTTAAAGAATCTTGAATTGTATGAAATAACTAGATCATTGTCTCTTCAACCATATTGTGTGTCTATTGAGCTCTTCAATCTTAGCTTTGATGATGATGATAGATGCTAATTAAGCAATAAGATAACATCATTTGATTAGAGAAATTATAATAGTTACTTATAGTTATAACTCTTATATATAACAGTTGATGGAGACCTACAATGGGACATTAGATTATCATTCAAATATAGATCTAAAAAGGAGACATTACATTATGGTTATGATCAACCATCTCATGATCCATCAATGTATGGTTTTGGGGCTTATCCTATAATTGGAGTTATCAACAAGTGAAGCATAATCATTGCCTACCAGACTTTACTGGTCCATTATTTCCTTTTGTTATAGGTTTTTTTAAGAAATTTATCATAAACATATTATTTAGGTCATTACATTTATGAATTGGCACCACTTTCTCTATTACTATGAATAACTTAATTATAGTTCATTGATACAAACTTTCCTTTTACATTCCTTATTTTTATCAAATTCCTATTTTTATGTTGTTTGTAGACTAAGATTCAATAGATGTCAAAATCAAGTGTAATAAACACTTTTAGCACCCACCTGAGCATAAGGAAGAGGAAATATTTGATCCTTTGGCACCTCCATATGTTAAAAAGTGAGTATTTCAATTGATTGTGTTTCGCAGTTTTTAAATAGATGCTATTTTTTAATGGGGTTTAATATTTTTATTTAATGCAAAGGTCTATTTTCTTTACATAAATTTCATAATAATTTGTATCTTTTTTTGAGAAGTTAGCACAAGAAAAAATACTTGTGTGTGGCCAAAGTGCTCCAAATTATATTTTATAAAATGCTTGAACAGAAGAATTTAAAATTGTTGAATTGTTATTGATAAATATTTAGATTATTGTTTTTCATAATAACTAAAATTTATGTTCTTTGAGAAGAGCATATCATGTTATATTGACCATGATCATGGTAGATCTAATGTTGGGAAAATAACTTTGTCAATTTTTTGCATTATTCTTTAAAGGGTACTAGCTCAATAGAAGAGCACCTACTTTATAAGTAGGATGATGGTGTTTCAATTCCATCGTGCCCTTATATGACTAAATTAATTATTAAATAAGATACCAAATAAGCTACCAAATATATTACCAAATATGCTTCCATATATACTACCATATATACTACCATATATACTACCAAATATACTACAAAATATACCACCATATATACTACCCAAAAAACTACCAAATATACTTCCAAATAAACTACCATATAAACTACCATATAAACTACCAAATAACAACAATAAATGACTAAATCAATGACCTAATCAATGATTAAAATAGTTTAGTCATAAATTTGGTTGGGAGATAAATGTCTGGCAATAAACTACCATTGGTCATGTGATCAAAATTAGTCACATATCTAGAATTTTTTGTAGTTTATTTAGTAATATATTGTTGTTTTTATACTAGTGTTGTGTTTGAGTTCTTAGTTCTTGAGTGAATATTTCCCTAAAGAAAATTCTTATATGGTATCAGAGTTTGGAGAATTTCTCTTCACATAGCTATCTGAGAGAATTGTTGCTTCAACACCTTAGCCCAAATCTAGAGTATCACATAAATTGGAAGCGTCTAGAGCCAAAACAAACCTTTCCATTATGTCTAAAATGTCGGTTCGGTGCAAATCGATTATAAACTCAGCTACCATGGGCCAAAGTCGATTGTGAGGCAAACTTTGTTTGCAAATTGGAACCTAAAGGCCCCAATTTGCAACTCGAGTATGGTCATTTTGCAGATCTAATTGATTATTTATTCAAATCTTTTTTTTTCTCTGCATTTTTTACTACATTTTTATGAAAAAATGTTGTCCACTTAGGCTAGCAGAGGATTTTTTTTTTGCAAGTAGTGACACCCTAGCTCTGCAAGGAGGAATATTCTATTTTCTATATAGAATATTCCTTATCAATTTTTGGTAGGCAATATATTAAATTAGGATCATACCCTACATTTTTCTGGTGCAAGAAACCAGTGGTTCAATTTAGGCCTCGACAGAATTTCTTGGCATCAAACTTACCTAACCAGCAACACCCATTCCAAGTGGTCTTCATTATTGAAGGACTTGGCAGTATCATTTTTAAACATAGCGTAGTGCTGTGATCCCACAAATGTGGGACTCTTTATAAAACCCTTAGCACTGTGAACTATAAACTTCGACTCCCACACTTTGTCTATTGCATCAGACATAGTACCCTCTATTGTAGGACACACAACAACTAGACATTCACTGCCTACCCATCAACTCAGCCTGACATTGCCTATGTCTAACATGACACTGCCACCACCGTGGTACCACATCATCATCTGCATGTTGTCAAACCAGTTAGCACACCAAGTTAGCGTACACATTACTAGCTATGTAGGATACACATTACTGAACACATGAACTGTCAAGTGTAAATTTTTGTACAACCATGTATACTCAGCCTTACTACCACATGTACTTGTTTGTATGGTCATACACCCCAATTAGCTACTTCATCACCTAGGTAATTTTTTTTGTTAACATCAGCATTTTATGAGGATAAATTTGATAGTTTTTTTATCGTCAAACCCAAGAATTTTATAACTATTGTGATGGTCGTTTGGCTATCAAATTTAAGCATGTATTTTTCAACCCATACCCCTCTCCAGATTGCTTTTTGAATTGGTAGCCTAACTTTGCGAGCCCATCACATGGTCATTTGAACTCCAATTTATGTGCAATTTAAAAAAAAAATTGGGTAGAATTTCTTGAACCTTTCAGTGGTGGTGTTCTTTTTTGGTTTTGGTGCAAAGATTTTTTAGATATTGCATTTTTTGGAAAATTACATTTTTGGCACCTTTTCAATCCTACATTTTGCGAATTCAAACATTTCATACAAGCTCATCTGGACACAAAAATAGGTTTCATTTTTTTGAAAGTGCATTTTTTTTCACCTACTTTCTAGATCTATAGTTAGATTTTGGGGTTGTATGGACAAACTTTCACTTTTAGAATTTTGGGTTTTTTTGCATTATATTACTTTGATCACTTTTTAGAATTCTTTTAGATTTGAGCTATAGTGCTTAGTTCAAAATTTTGGCCTCAAAATAAGTTGTAAAAAGAAAAATCAAAAGTCCACTTTGTTCATTTTAACAAGTGGCTCATTGACAATGCACTACTTATAAAGTGCCAAAAACATCTTTTTTGGGGTGCTCTTTTGATTGAGTGAAAAGGGGGGGGGGGTGTATTGTGTATCATGTCTCTTTTTTGTGCTCTTTTCATTTTTTGCATTATGGGTTCACCTAAATGTCCACTTCTAACTTCATGCAATTATTCTACATGGAAAGATATTGTATGGAGTAGATTAATGGAAGAAGGTCTAAATCTTTATGTTGATGGTACAATTCCAAAATCCATTGATGTTAAATAACTCATTGATTGGAAAATTATAGAAAATCAAGCTTTAGGAATTATTAGGAGTTGTGTACATAGAGATCTCTTCTTCTACATTGCCAATTTCATGGAATCCAAACCTACATGGGACAAACTTGAATCATTGTATGGTAAGGTGGATGAGGAAAAGGGATTTCAAATTGAGGATGATCTACTTCTCTTGGATCTAAAGAACTTTGAAAAAATTCAAGATTACATCAACAAAGCCAATGCGTATAGGGCACTACTTAAAGATTGTGGAAATCCCATGAAGGATGATAATTTGCTTCATCACATCCTAAAGAGGCTACCTTCAGAGTATGCTTCCTTTTATTTGAGTTATAATACTCATAGGTTGACCATAGGAAGTACTTACCAAAAGCCTACATTTGATGCATTTGCAAAGATGTTGATCGTTAAACAATGTCACTTGATAGATTTGGGACTTCTCACATTATCAAAGATCAAAGAATTGGTGGCTAGTGATGAGCACCAATCAAGTCAAGGAGGGAAAAGTTTTAGCTACAAGAAGAAGAAGCAATGGAAGCATAAATCACAATCTAAGGAACAACAATCCTCCTCACAGCAAGGAAATTCCTCTTCCAACAAGAAGGGAAGTAATGAAAAGATGGACAAACTTTTATGTGCATATTGCAAAAATTCAAATCATGATGAGCAACATTACAAAACTAAAAGAATCAACAAGTTGGAAAACTTACTCAAGAAGATAAAAATTCAAGTGCCAGGTACTTCCAAGAATTCAATTCCATCCACTTCAAAGGGAAAAGGGAAAGCACTTATGGTAAGCACAAGTTCATCATCAAAATGGATACTTGACTCGAGTGTCTCCTATCATATGGGTTCTTCAAAGGGAGACTTTTCTTGATTGAAGCAGTACCAAGAACCACACATCTTTGTGGGAGATGATACTAAAATGGAATTTGAAGGGAAAGGACATGTGGAAATGAGAAATGGGGAATTCAAATATGTTTTCTATGTTACAAACCAAGTAGCTCCAATCTACTCTCAGTTTACCAAATCACTCACCTTAGAGATGGCAACAAAGTTGAGTTCCTTCTAGATTTAGTGATGGTGTGAAGTCTAAATGATGATTCATTGGTTGTAGTGGGAAAATTCAATCATGACAAGAGGCCTTATTCCTTCTCCCACTTTGTACCTAAGTTTCCTTCTGAAGCATTTTTGACTCACTCATATTCACAAATCAAACTATGGCATGAGCAGTTTGGTCATCTTTCCTTCCACCATCTTCAGCAACTTTGCTTAAAACACATGGTCAAAGGTCTCCCTAACATCAAATTTTCTAAGGGTGAGTCTTCCTCGTGTTTAGTGGATATGAATCTCGAGGAGAAGTATGATAAAGGGAAGTCATCTAGAGCTCTAGTTGTTCTTCAGTTGGTTCACATGGTTTTAGCAGGACCCTTTGCAATGACATCAGTCAGTCAATGTTGTTACATCCTTACTTGTGTTGATGATTTTTCATGCTTCACATGGGTCTTCTTGCTTCATCACAAGAGTGCAGTGCTTGATAAGCTTCAATCCTTTAAGATTCATGTTGAATAGAAATCAAGGAAAGCAATCAAGGTTCTATGGATGGATAATGAAAGAAGATATGTGGAGAAAAGACTTAAGGACTTTTGCAAACTTGAGGGTATTGATCTTCAAAATCCACTAGCATTCAGTGCATACAAGATAGATTTTGTAGCTATGAGTATTAAAACCCTTAAGACCATGGCAAGTTGCATGATTAAAGCCAAGTCTCTTGATCCTACACTTGAAGGTGAAGCCCATACTAGTGCTACTCACATACTTAACAACTTTTCTCATAATGCCTTAGACAAGAATACTCCTTTTGAGGTATGGTGTGGTAGAAAACCAGTTGTGAGTTACTTTAGAGTCTTCAATTGTCCAGCTTGGGCAAAGCTATCTACCAAGGGATGCAAGGCACTAGCACCTAGGCCTTGTACTTTTATAGGATATGAAGACAGTGTTAAACCTTATAGACTTATGGATCCAAAGACCCATAAAATTTTTGTGGAGAAGGATGTTCACTTTGAGGAAAGTTCTCCCAGCTTATGCTCTAATCCTCTTTGCACTTCATATACTATGGAAACTGATAGTGATACCAATGATAGTGCTTTAACAGATTTAGATACATAGGGTTCTATCAACAGTTGCAGCAAAAGGTCACAACATCAGTATAGTCCACATGCCTACGTTGGCATAGTGAAAGGTCCAACACAATAGGGTACATGTTGTCTTCTAGCTTTAGCAATAGAAGATGACTACATGATAGACATTGTAGGTTTATTTGTGTAGTCACACACCACAAATTTGGGAAACAACTTTGATGATTTGTAACTATGAATATGAAATAAAGAGCTTGGTATGAGAAAAATTTTAAATTATTTTTGTTACTATTTTAGAAGGGGATCTTGTGGGGTGCTACTATCTTGACTATTTGTATCGTTCTTTGTTGTGCATCTATATGACAAAGAAAAAGCTTGAGTGTTAGTTTGTAGAGGACAGTAGACAAAAAAGCTAAATGATAAGAACACTATGTGGAACATAAATTTACAATATATCTAGGTATGCTAGTTTTGAGTAAGATTCATTTACTTTACCATTTTTATGTTGATTTCAGTGAAAGATCAAAACCACATGGCATTGAGGTGATGATTTTGGAGAACTTGTGCATGTAGGTAAAGAAAACATAGCAATGCCAAAATGAGTTAAGTTGAGGATAGGTTATTATTGCCATTAGTGACAACACTTATCTATATTAGTCTAGTTGCAAAGCTTAGCACTTCATTTCCTACACTCACTGAGCTTCATAGTTTACACTGAGCATCTATAGAGTATATTGAGCATTCAGTGGTTATCTTATAGGTTCATCACTTAAGTAGTTCATACCAAGCTTCACATTTCACACCGAGCATTCTAGTGTTTATTGAGCTTCACAGCTCACACTGAGCATTCTAGTTTTCACCAAGCTTCACAGTTTTTACTGAGTGATGGAAGCATAGTTTTTATTGAGTAATGAAAGTGGAGTTTTTACCGAGTGATGGAAGTGGAGTGTTTACCGAGTAATGAAAGTGTAGTGTTTACAGAGTGAAATCAAGGTAAACAAAGGATTCAAATTTTACCGAGTGATACTATATCTACAGAGTCTCCAATGGTTACTGAGTTCAAAACTATGTCAAGTGATTAGTATGGACGGAGCCTTCACTTCTACTGAGTGCATGATGATGCCATGTAATGTAGCGGATGTTGAGTATCAAAAGGTCATCGAGTTAGTTCAGTGAACCTAAGTTATTTACTATTTGGCTCACTCAGTAATATTTTGTTCACTTGTGTTTTGGCTGACCTTGCAATTGTAATTATTGAAATGATATATATGTAATGTATTATATAATTTACAATCAATGGATTAGAGTACTAAGAGAGGCATGTAATATCTTGAAGTGTAAATACGAATCAGCAGAAGAGAATAATATTTAGCAAGGTCTACAAGGAGCAGCAAAGACTCTTCAGTCACAAGAGGTGATCTATACTTCAAGGATCTAATCTAGAAAATCAAGTTTGTAAGTAGATCCACTGTTTCATCTTAACAAGTGAATCAATTTTGTAAATCCTTTAACAGGGTAGACTTAATAGTCTTTGTATAAATCTCCTAACAGAGTGCATACTTCATTGTATGTTTGTAAATCCTCCAACAAGGTGGACCTTGTAGTCCTTTGTGCTTCTAATAGGGCAGATCACTAGAAGTGGTCAATGTAAGAATTAATAGGTCAACTTCATACTATAGTAACGAAGTTTTATTGGTATCATCCTCACCCCAATTTTACTTTCTATTTGGAAGGTTTCTAGGTTACCAAATCTCTATGTACATGTGTTATGGATGTTTGATTTCTCATTTATGCAGTAGATTAGAAGAATAAATGGTGAATAGTATAAATGGTTAAAGTGCTGAATTGTTTAAATTTTTGAAGTTACTAATTCACCCCTCCCCTCTCAGTAACCTATCATATCTTGAATATTTCCAACAATTGGTATCAGATCAGTTTGGTTCTTAGGACAAAGCTTGATAGTTTGAGAAAAGATCAAGGACAATGGAGATATTCAGACTTGACAAAGCTATTGAAAATGAAAAGATAGATCTAGAAATGGCCCTGGCTCAACTCAAAGAAGCAAAAGAGCATCTTTCTCAATGCCCAAAGAGAAGGAAGGAACTTACAAGACAAATGAATGAGCATTAGTATGTTGAAGAAAAGATTGAAGACCTTTTACCATCAAGCAGTTCAGATGAAGCTAATGAGGCAATTAAGGAACTCCTAGAAAAGAATGGTTCTCTATAGGAAGAATTAAGAGAGATTAAAAGAGAACAAGAAATTCAATCAATCAGGCTACGTGAAGTTTTGGAATAGAGAAACAAGGCAACTGAAGACTTAGAAGCAAGAAATAATCAATCCCTTCAGCATGGAGATCTTGTGGATCAACTATCTAATGCAAATGAAGAAATTATGAATTTGAGATCTGAAAATGGTAAATGCTACAATTGCAGTCAACATGATCATAAAGCCAATGAATGCAAGGGGAAACCAAAATTTGAAGGCAATTGTCACAAATGCAAGAAGCATGGTCACAAGGCATTCTAGTGCAGATCCAAATCTTTCAATCTAGCTAAACAACTTGTTAAAGAAATATTTGGATGGGACTACAATACCTGGTGTAGATGTCATTATTTTTTAGAATATGGACACATTGGCAAAGACTGTGCAAGACATCACCTAAGGAAGGACACTACTGTAAGGTGTTTAACATGCACTGAACTCGGTCATATAGCTAAAAACTCCATGAACATAGGAAGAGTCGAAGATGAAAAGAAAAATAAAGCTAATAACATTCAGAAGTAGATGATGCAATAGTGGATTCCAAAATCTACCAAGCAAGATAGTTCAAATGATGGCAATGTCACTCAAGAAGTGAGTGACTCCATCAATTCTAGTTAGATCCATAAATAAGGATATGGAACTGCATCCTCTAGTAATATCTCAAGCAGTTCAAAAATAAAAGAAAGCAAAATGATCAAATCAATTTTCTAGATACATAAAGATCAAAGAAAGCATATCTTTTGCCAAGTTGCATCTACTGAGGAAATTCAGTTGAAGACCTTACTGAGCTAGTTTGGGAGTAACAAAAGTTTTGTTCGATCACCGAGTTGGAAGCTTCTACCAAGCAAGTGAATGATAGCCTATCAAGCACTATGTCATCTCAGCTACCTTCATACCAAGCATTAATGATAAAATTTTCATCAAAAGGGCAGAATTTGATTTCATTCTTCATCATGATTTCAGAGCTAAGAAATTTTCAGGTGCAATTAAAGCAATTATGAGCGATTCCAAGTGATTTTCTAGCAAAAGATTTGTTCAAAAAATTTCTATCTTTTATCAAGCATCAATGGTATCTGGGAGTAGCAGCAGCACCAAGACAAAGAAGGGTTTAGAAATGATAGTAAAGGGTACAGAATGGAAAGTGCACAACTTCAAAATTGTTCTAGCCGTTGCAGAATCATTTCACCCTAACGATGCTCAATCTCAAATTCCACCAAATGTACTCCTTATAAATGATATTCATACACATTTTAAATGTTTTGTTCAAGAGATTGGAAACCTAGAGATGGAAAATGCCCTAGGAGAAATGAGTGTTGATGGCTCTTTGAAACCTAAACATAAGCATCTTGAAACCAAAGGATTGACTCATATCTCATATATGCCAAGAAATTTTCAAACCAAGTGGATTAGATATATTTTGAGTCGGGTGCACAATGGGCAACTATGGTTAGAGAAGCCAATGTTATCACAAAGAAGATGATTCACAAAATCATGGGTTTCCCTATGCTCAACAAAGTGAAGGTTACCAAAACTCTAGGACAGGATGAGTTACAGAAGCAAACCCTAGCTGAATGGGACGGTAGAGGTTTGAAGGTTAGCACTGTATCTGATGTCAAAATAAGATTTGGCACTCATGTCATTGCCCACAAAATCTATAGCTCTAGTTCACTGAACAGTGTATCCTATGAGACTATGGATTTGGCCTTCAAAATTGTAATGAAGAACCTTGAATTTGACCTGTCAGAATTACTATTGAAACAATTAAACAAGAACATGGATAGTATAAGGACTTCAAAGAACAATCCCTATAAATTTGGTTCTCTATTGACTTGTTTATTCTTCTATATTCAAAAATTCTTTCCATCTAAATGAACTATAGTGTGGAGAAAATATATTCCCATTCTTTATTAGATTAATGAGTTTGTAGCAAAAATGGGTAAAAATTTTGATAGCATCATGGATAATTAGTTTGAAGATTTCAAGGAAAGGATGAATAATAGGTTCTGAATTCCACCAAAATTTGTTGAAGACTACAAAGATGATGCATGCTTCATGGTTGACTGTGATAAAGTGTACATTCAGGTAGTCAGACCCCAAGTTGCATGGGTGAAACCTCTTCCTCATGAGGTTAATATTGATGAGGTTAGGGACATTATTGAAGCACTAGTGAATGAGCTAGTAGATCCAAAGCAACCAATTTTTGGAACATATGATGAGGCAAAGGCCAGAATTGAGCTTGAAATCAAGCTACCCCAGGCTATAAGTAGAGGTAAGAGGAAGATAGCTAAATTGAAAACTGCTTCTGGCCCTCTTATACTAATAGAAGGAAAAGGTGAGGATGAAGAAGAAGGAGGCAAAGAAAAAGAAGAACATGAATCTAAAGAGGAATTGTCAAAGAAGAAAGGTAAGGCAATTATTACCAAACCTAAGAAGAAACCTACTATAGTATTCTCTAGAAGAACAAGAAAAGGCAAGCAGGAACCTATACTTGTCAAGCCTCCACTCACATTTGAGGAAAGGCTTAAAAAATTGGAAGAGGGAGCCAACATCACAAATCTCAAGGCATTGAAATTTGAAACAAGAACTAATGCTAAGAAAGTGCAGATTGAGGAAATGATACTCAATAAGATGGGTAAATGGAAATATTCCCTGGACCAGATTGCCCCTCAAATATCAAAAGAGATGTTGGAGAGATTGCAACCAAGATGGGAGTCAGCCACCCAAATGGCCAAAGACATATATGAGCAATCCCTAAGGAATCTTCTACCGAATCTTACTGAAGCAAAATTAAAGGCAGTAATGAAGAAACATGAAGGTAAAATGATGATTAGATTTCAAACATGTTTGATTTTAATTAAGGACATTGAGCATGTTGTAAATGATGCAACAAACATGTGGAAGAACATCTATCATCTACAAAAGCCCAGTGATGACCCTAATGAAATCAAGGACGATGACAGTAGTGACAGTGATGATTTTAATAGCACTCCATCCATCATAGTTACTCCACAAGAGCTGCATGTACTAATGAAAGAAAAAGGGGAAGAAGACAAGGAGGAAGAAGCACATGAGGAAAGAAAAGATGAATAGGATCCAGTTAAAATTGTAGTAGAAGTGATTGCATCCCTTCCTTAGTCTCCTCCAAAGACTATTACATCCACTATGGAGACAGCTTCTGCAAGCAAGATTGTGAGCACAATTGCCACATCAATTGCTCAAACTTCACCAACTACCTCCTAGCTCCAAGTATCTGAAATAGATGTGCCAAGCACTTCATCTACGGAGCTATCTATCACTTCTTCAGCTACCAAGCTAGCCTCCTTAGTTCCTTCACCATAGGTGAGTGTATCAGTATGTTCTACAATTTTATTTTCATCAGTTCTAGTAAGTTCAACAGTCTTGTTTTCGTTAGCATCATATGTATCCACTTACACTCCAATCAACTTAGATTCTACTAAGGATACTTTACCAAGTATGATACTAGTTTTGGGAAGTGTTTTTTATCCTGTTAATACTTCTATTGGCATTCAATCCTCAAGTCCTAATCCTATTTTCACTACTAGCCCTTCTATCTCCACTATTGTGTCTATTCCTAAGGTCAAACCAGTCATCACAGAAGTCAAACAAAAGCATCCATTAAAACTTTTGATCATTGGAAAGGAAATTGGAGAAGACATTGACTTAGACATAGAAATAGTGATTCCTAAGATTGACTATGACAATGCTACCATTGAAGAGATGAGGTTAGACAGTCAACTCATAGAGATGAAAGCTACGTAGAAACATTTAAGATCAATAAGGTATAAGGAATATAGAATAATTGAAAATGCCAAAAATATAATTACAGATGCCATAGGTGTTGAAGTAGATTCTACTCAACACATTTTGATTAACTTAGAAGAGGCTATACAAAAATTTAATGAGGATTCTTCTGGACAAGAGAAACTTATTGAGAAAGATGAAAATAAATTTGATAATAAGGTGCTAGAGCATATTTCTCAAAAGATAGCAATAAAGCAAGTTGAATTGTCAACATTTTTCAAAAATTTTGAAAATTCTTTTAATAATGCAGCATCACTTTTTGATAAACTTTGTGATGTTTCTGGTTTTACCAAATAAATGAAGGATAAGTTAAATAAGATTGACATTGATATGTAATCAAGTGCATCCATGTTGAAGTTGGACTCCTCCTCCACAACTTCCCATCACACCAAGATCAGATATTTGGTAGATGTACAGGTAGAACGATTGAGAGAGGAAGCTAGGATTTGGTCTACACTCATAAATATCTAGAACATGATCCTTCCTATCATGGACACAATGCAAAAACATCTTGTTCATTGAAAAACATTAATCCAAGATTAGAACTTCTCAGTGACTGATCACTTGATCCAATTATTAGCAGAAGTTCAAATTGCTCTCTCCACCTATCAAATTTTGTAGCAGACTTGGGATAGTACTTTTGCAACCATCCTTAAGGTACATCAAGAATTTCTATCTCACTTTGGTGTAGCCATATAAATTGTATATATATAGTCCTTTGGCATTATTGTCAAAAAGGGGGAGAGATTCAGAGTTTCAGCATAATAAATGAGGATAGTTATCACTATAACTGATAGGGAGAGTTAGCACTCATTAGAGTTAGCATGTGTACATAAGTTTCATTGTATATACATTATAAGTCATCAAGAAGGTATATAGAAATTTATATGCAGCAGTTCTACAAAGATCAATTTAGAAAAACCAAAATTCATTGTGTTAGGTAATGTACATATATTTTGGCTTATAAGTGTTTTGTCACTAATGCCAAAGGGGGAGATTTGTGGAATTAAGTTATTATTTCCATTAGTGACAAAACTTATCCATATCAGTATAGCTACCGAGCTTACCACTCAATTTTCTACACTCATCGAGCTTCACAGTTTACATCAAATTTTACAGTGTATACCGAGCATTCATTGGTTACCTTATAGGTTCATCGCTTAAGTAGTTCATATCGAGCTTTGCAGTTCACACTAAACATTCCAGTGTTTACCAAGCTTTGCAGTTCACACTGAGCATTCCAGTGTTCACCGAGCTTCACAATGTTTACTAAGTGACGGAAGCGCAGTGTTTACTGAGTAATGAAAGTGCAATGTGTACTGACTGATGGAAGTGTAGTGTTTATCGAGTAAAAGCAAGGTAAACAAAGGATTCAGTTTTTACCAAGTGATACTATATCTATCAAGTCTCCAATGGTTACCGAGTTTAGAACTATGTCAAGTGATTAGTATGGACCGAGCCTTTCCTTCTATCGAGTGCATGATGAAGCCAAGCAATGCAGTGGATGCCGAGTATCAGAAGGTCACCGAGTCAGTTCAATGAACCTGAGTTATTTATTGTTTGGCTGAGTCTATAATATTTTGTTCACTTGTGGGTTGGCCGACCTTGCAATTGTGATTATTGGAATGGTATATATGTAATTTATTATATCATTTACAATCAATGGATTAGAGTACAAAGAGATTCATGTAATGTTTTGAAGTGTAAATACGAATCAACAGAAGAGCAGAATATTCAACAAGGTCTACAAGGACTAGTAATGATTCATCACTCACAAGAGGTGATCTATACTTAAAGGATCTAATAAGAAAATAAATTTTGTAAGTAGATCCATTATTTCATCCTAATAGGTGAATCAATTTTGTAAATCCTTTAATAGGGTAGACTTAAAAATCTTTGTATAAATCTCCTAACAGAGTGCATACTTTAGTGTATGTTTTTAAATCCTCTAACAAGGTGGGCCTAGCAATCATTTGTGCTCCTAATAGAATAGATCACCAGAAGTGGTCAATTTAAACCCTAATAGGCCAACTTTATACTACAGTAATGAAGTTTTTTCGGTATCATCCCCACCCTAGTTTTACTTTCTATTTGGAATGTTTTTGGTTTACCAAATCTCTGTGTACATGTGTTAGGATGTTAGATTTCTCATATATGCAGTAGATTAGAAGAATAAATGGTGAATAGTATATATGGTTAAAGTTCTGAATTGTTTAAAGTTTTCAAGTTACTGATTCACCCCTCCCCTCTCGGTAACCTATCATATCTTGAATATTTCCAACTGTAGGTAAAGGAAACATAGCAGTGCCAAAATGAGTTAAGCTGAGGATAGGTTAGATCTCATGATTTAGTTTTTCATAAGCTATCTAGAATGGATATGAATTACTTAAGTTATAGATATGGGCATTAGTAGCTATACCTTTTTTTTCTTGTCTTCTTCCTATACAGGTGCTCTCTATAGGGTGTTTGTCTTGCTCAATGTTTCCTAGTTGGGTACAATAGAATAGAGGAAATAATTTAGAATTCTAATTAATTAGGAGTTGAGATAGAAGGTGATTTTCAAAAGAAATTGTGAGAGTGATAGATTTATGTTGGAAGTGACAATGTACTCTTGAAACTTAACTAATGGATGTCTTCTTCAACGTATAGCTTGTAGGAGACCAATCCAAATGATGTATCTTGGATTGCACTCTTGATTACAAAGAGCCTATAATTTTCTTTCTTTCTTTATTATATTTTGCAATATTAGAATGCAATTGGAATGATCCTTGAGGAAAACATATAGAACCATTGGGAAGGAAGTAGGTCAAGGGCATAGACAAAGAATGTGGCTGATTCAAGATGGAAGCTAAAGGTTCTAGATGTGTGCGGTGTACTAGAATACATAGGAGTTCATGGTGCATAATTGACATGTCATTTGTGTCTAGGCCTATTTCAATGTGCATTGTGTCAAGCATGTATAACTTAAGTGTTCTAGACAATTTGATTTTTCTTACAACATATGGCAGCTAGAGAATAGTAGCAATGATGGTCACTAGAATATCATGATGAATCTAGTATGCTTCTAATCTTTGAACTAGCATCTTGGGTTGTATTCATGATTACCAGGAGCTTGTAATTTGATTTATTTCTTTATTATATTTCCCAATATGAGAATGCAATTGGAATAAGCCTGAAGGAAAGCATATAGAAGCATTGGGAAGGAAGTAGGGTGAGGGTGTAGAGAAAGTATGTGGGGGATGTAGTATGGAAGATATAGCTTCTTGATGTGTGTAGTACTAGAATGCCCAAGAGTTCTTAGTACATAAATGATAAGTTGTTTATGTCTGGGCCTATGTCATTTTGTATTATGTCAAGCATGCATAGCATAAGTGTCCTAAATAATTTGACTTTCTTTACTGCATATGGTGGCTAGACAATTGTAGTATTGGTACTCACTACAATATCATGATTAGTCTTGTATGCTTCTAATATTTGAACTAGTGGTGTATATGAGTGACTATTTGTCCAAAAGTGGTGTGTGATGAATGCATATCATTTTCCATGGACTTGGTGCATTGTAAAATAATTTTATTTTGGCAATGGATTGTTGACTATTTCCATCTGTAGATGGGTTTTGTGTAGATAGATAATGGTTGATGACATTATATTTTTGTCATCTAGGATGTCCTCTAAATGTTCTTGGAAATAATGAGTATTGAGTGTAACTATTGTAATAGAGGGTATATTGTCTAGGTCCTCATAGGGGTTGTTAAGTATCCAAGTAATATCTTTTGGAAGATGTGTCATTTCTTTTATCATTGCTGATCTCACCTTGAAATTTTTTGTTGTGAGGGCATTGAGAAAGAATAGTGACTCAATGCTTCTTTTTAGGTATAGGGTTGTGTACTTTAGGCTATGGTGGTGGACTCCTAGAGTGTTGAATGCAAGGTCATGCATAATGAGTCCTTGTGTTCTATAAATGGTGCAAGAACATGCTAATTATATGGGGAACTATTTTCTAATAGTGGTTTTGTACATAGAAATTTTATTTTGGTGTGGTTTTACAAGATGAAGAATTGGCACCCAACCATTGCATATGTATGTTTGGTTAAGATTTTTCAATTAGCTAGCATGAGATCTATCAATGCATAGGTCATTAAATTGTAGATAAATAATGTTTGGGTAATACCTTTTGTGTATGATTTGAAATTTCAATCAATTTTTTTGAAAATCCCATCTTGTATGTCATAGTTGCCATGATATATTTTAATGTTATTATCTTGTTTTAATTGTATTTATTTGGCTAAATGTATTATTTTCTAGTGTGAATGGTCTATTGCGACAGAGAAACCATGCTCATCAATTACATTAATTGTAATTATTTCTCCATGGAAAGATAATAATGTCCTTTGGTTGTGTGTGTTGACATCCCTTCTTCTGTAAAATAGACATGGAAATGTTAGGTCGATGGGTGGTGGGCATAAGCATTGTTCATTCAAGCATGTTATGTCATCATTTTTTTGGGATCTAATACACATTCAGTCTAGAATACTAATAAAGGCTTGGTCTTTTTATCTCACTATTTTATGTAGGTTGTAGCATTTTACATTTAACTACTAAATGATGTAAGATACTAGGTCACTATTATCTATTAGAGTTTGGAATGCTAGATAGTCATGTATACTTTCTGCTTGGTAGAAGTTTCCACAGAAAATAATGCCCAAACCACCAGAGTATCTAGTAGGATCTTGCGTTATATCACAAAATATTTTATCTATGTAGAATAGCTACTTTTATCTAACCAAGGAGACATCATCAATGATAATGATTCAAAATTGAGTATATTGTTTTGTTAACATGTCTAATTTTTTAGAAGTTAGTGGGTTGGCAACAAGTTTGTTAAATGGAATGAGTAGTGTAGAATGCAAAGTTGTGCCTCCTAGATTTTAAGTTACTTTTCTTGTATATGCAAGTAATGGACCCTTGATTTTGTCCAGGTCACTTTTGATTATGTTGTTGTATATACAAAGAAGCCCCTAGTATACTTCCTTTGCAGTAAAGGTCTCTCTAGTTCCTACACATCCTATTAGGAAAAAATGTAGTATAATTGTGTATGTATATTTTTTCCTCAATAATATGTCCTTTACTAAAGCTTGTTATTCTTTATTAAACTTCCTCTAAAGGATATAATATTATGTGTTTTTAAGCAAGTGTGGGTGTGATGAAATTTAAAATTTCCGTATGAGCTTCCTCGTGCATAGCTTAGGGAATATTGTGTCCAAATCTGGTTGTAAGTCACACTCTTCTTTCATTGCATAATTCCAAGTCTTTACATCATTTATGTCTTGAATATTTCCATTTGCATTGTTGACATCATTAATAGCATTTTCTATACCTCCCTAAATCTCTTTTACAATGTTTGTATACTTTGTTTTGTTAATTTGTATTGTTTGTTTATTGGCAATGAAAGCATATTTCCATGTATTGTAATTTTGTTTGAATTTCTTCTTATTGATAGAAAATGGTACATAGAGCATAAACTTCTCTCTATAATTATTTTCAGGATCAACTTCATTTATATACCTTATGAATATTATAATTGGTGGTCCACTTCATTGAGTACATTTTCCTTTAACTAGTATATATTTAGAAAAAAAGTTTGCTAGACAAATAGTGGCCATTGACAAAGGGTGTACAATGTAGTGGTCAATCAAACTTTTGTAAGCAATGTTGTGTGACTCATCTAGTTCATTGTCTAGAATTTTATGTGGCTTTAAAATGAATGTGTAATTATTAGTAGGAGAAGTGTCTATGAATGCACATTTTTGTGAGCTATAGTTAAGAGGGAGACCAAGAACAATATGTAAAAATTATTGAGATGACATATATAAAATATTTAGCAAGGCATTACCTAATCCTTGTTGAAAACAATTGGTTAATTGTGTATTGTCTTTGATGTTACACAAAATGTCATATCTTTTCCAGTCAATGTATGTTGATCTCACTTGGGTGATGAAGATAGTTTCCCATGTCTACCAAGAATTCATGAATTTTCTTAGTTCAGAAGATAGTGTCTAGCAAGTTCACTCATGTGACAAAGAAAAATTTGCAAAAGATTGAGTGTTAACTGAGCTCATTTGATTACCAAAGGAACTTTGTAGATGTGCAGTGTTAATCGAGTTCAGATGGTTAACATAGGAAAATCATTTTTGAGTTATTGTCTATTGAGCAAGGTTGGCTAATGAAGGATTTTCTTATTTTCACCAATTGAGTGTAATAGTTTTATTTATTGGTTCTAGTTGACTAAGGAGATTAATATTAATTATTATAAGTTGTATTCAAGCTAACTTGATAGTGTGTAAGAAATAAATATAAGATCAATTTGAGGATTAAATGAGTGCAAATGAATAAAAGATTTGAAGATGCTGAGAGGAAGTGAATTAGTAGGATAAGAAAAATATCCTTGTGCAACTGAAAAGATACATTTGATCAGAAATGATCAAGTATACAAGCCAGAATTGAGATCTATAATCAGCAATTTAGTTACATAAAAAATTAGGTGATCTCATTGTTAATCTCTAACCAGTGTAGTAGTGATCTAAATCTCTTAACAGAGCTAGCTAAACAACTATTTGTAAATCCTCTAAAAGGGTGGCATTTCTGGATTGAAGTGTCTAAAGACCTCTAACAAGACCACTCCTAATAGGGTGATTAAATCCTCTAATAGGGTCATACCTAATAGTGTTTTTTTAACCTTTAATAGGGTTTGCTCCTAAGATTGCTCACTTCTGAAGAGTGAAAATCAGTAACTAGTTGCAATTCGTGGCTTTTCTCAAATTGGATTTCCAAACTAAGTCTTGGTGTCACTTGTATTCATGCTATTTATTTTATGCGTATGTAAATAAGTTAAGAAAGGTTAATAGAAAATAATATCTTATGATTTACATGTTAAGAATTTGTTGAATTCCTATTTCTATTTTAGTATTTACTAAGTTACAACATTTTATAGTGTAGACCAAGTGCCTGTGTGTTTATTGAGCATCAATATTTTTAGTGAAGTTTTATGTTATATGATGACATATAAGGGATATGGAATTTATTTTTTTGGTAACTAATTCAACCCTCCCCTCTTAATTACTCCTCTCATATTTCCAACAATTGGTAGAAAATCTTTTCGGTGCTTGTAGAAAAGGTTTCAACAACCTAAGCTAAAGATCATGATGTCTTATAGAAGAGAGATTTCTAAGATGAACAAAGATAACTTTGAGGCATGGTAAGAACTTATGATGTTACACATGGCAACCATTAGTGATTCAGGTTTGATATACATGGAAAATTCTTACAAGGCTCCTACTAGAACATTTATTGTAGAATAAATTACTGAAAAGAAAAATCATAACATTACGATGATTGGCATTGCATCAGTTCTTAACTATGCTGAATTTGATGAGGTCAAAGGATGTGCTACTACTCATGACATGTGGACTAAACTAGAGGATATCTATGGATGTTATGATGATGTAAATAGAGCCAAGGTAAAAATCTTCAGAGGTCAGTTTGATCATATGAAAATGAGAGAGAATGAAAACATTGCAAAGTATGTTGAGAGAATAAAAACTAGTGTGAGTGCTATCAAAGCCTCAAGAGGAACAATTGAAAATGTGAAAATGGTAAGAAAGGTACTCAAAACTCTTCTTCTTATGTATGAAATTAGAGTGTCTACTATTCAAGAGATGAGATGTGATCCAAATAACAAGTTGACTTTCTCTAGTTGGAAGATTGATAGCATTTGAACTAGATAACTATGATAACTATACTCCTATTTGTAGCAATCTTGAGTCTGCATTTGAAGCCATGGTATGAATCAAGAAGAAACCTAAGAAGTCTAAAAGGAAACAATCTAAAAGTGAAGAGGAAGATAGTTCTGACAATGATCTTGAAGCCATTGAAGCATTGCTTGCAAGAAGTTATTCCAAAGGCAAAGAAAAATACAAAGGTAAAATCCCTTTGATATGTTTCACTTGTGAAGAAGTTGGACACATTGTTGCCGAGTGTCCAAATAGAGAAGAAAAAGATGACAAGAAGAAAAAAAAGTACAAAGGCAAGAAGGATTTCAAGAACTTCAAGAACTACAAGGACAAAGGTAAGAAATCTTATTTTATAGCTAAATATGCAAATAGTAGTGAAGATGATGAAATGTTATATAGTGTTGTAAAAGATGAATTTGGTGATGAAGGAGAGAAAATGGAACTTATCTCTCATGTTAGAAAAAAATGATGCATGGATTATTGACAGTGGTTACTCACATCATATGACTAGTGACAAAACAAAGTTTGAACATATGGAACATTATGTTGGTGGAAGTGTGACATTTGGAAAGAATTAACCATGTTGCATAAAGGGAAAATGTTGTATCTCACTAACCAATGAACTTAGATGTGATATTGGTTATTGGGTTAAACTACTAAAGTATAATATCTTGAGTGCAACATAGTTGAATAACATTGGATTCAAGGTAGAATTCACGAAAGGGAAGGAAAAGCTACTAGATGGAAAAGGAAATCTGGTTGGGTCTGGAAAACAAATAAAAGGTAATCTATTCTACCTAGATCTTAGTGAAAGTTCATGTTTTATTGCTCAACTAGAAGAATGTTGGTTATTGCATAAAAGGCTATGTCATGTGAAGTTTCATAATCCAATCAAGATAATCAAAACAAAAAGGTGAGAGGTATTACTAGTCTGAGGAAACATGATATAGGCATATGCAAAAATTGAAAAATTGGTAAGATGGGAAAAACAAGTTGCAAAATAAAAAGATATGATTCTAAAGAAGTCTTGGAGCTAGTTCATACAAAATTATGTAGACCTATTGGAATAGAGAGTTATGTAGTGGAGATAAGTATTTTATTCTTTTTTCTTTTATGATTACTCTAGGATGATGACTATAATGTATCTGAAAGATAAGTCTGAAGCTTTGCAAAAGTTAAAGTGGTATTTGACAAAAATAGAGAAAGAAACTAGAAAGAAGTTGAAGTGTTTCAAATGAGTCAAAGGTGGTAAATTCATTTCCAATGAATTCTACACTGGAATACCAATAAAGAGACAAGTATCAACCCTTGGTACACCATAGAAGAATGATATAGTTGAAAGAAGGAACAATCCATCATGGATTGTGCAAGAACTTTGATGATAGAAAAGAGTGTTACAATTAAATACTAGAAAGAAGAAATCAGTATTGTAGTGGATACCATAAATATAGACTTACAGTTGAAAAAAGACTCAAATCAAACTCCTTATGAACTATGGTATGGCTACAAACCTAATGTAAGTTACTTGAAAGTATTTGGTACCAAATGTTATATTCTAAATGAGTCTAGAAAAGGAAAATTTGATGTCAAAGATAATGAAGGTATATTCCTAGGATACTCCTGTAGAAGTAAAGGATATAAATTTTTGAATTTATCAACTCATATGATCATAGAAAGTGCACATGTAAGAATTAATGAGTTTGTATAAACGAGTGAAGAAGAGAAGAACAAATAACCTAAGGATTATAGAAGTTTGTCTACTATGAACCTGATACATTTTTAAATCTAATTAGAAGTCAGCATAGTTCATTGTCCAAGTCTCCAAAATATCCAAAAGCTACAAAGTTGCAACTAGTGCAACCTGAGTTATAGTCTGAAGGACTGAAGTTGTAGTTATAAGCTACTGAGTTATTGCTAGAGAAAATTGAGTTTGATGGATATGAGTCACAAATAGTGGGACTTGAGCTTAATATATAAGATCATGGATAGGCTAGTAAAACAAGTTCTAAATCCAAAGTACCTATGTTAGCAAGATATTTTACACAACACCATGCACCTAATCAAATCATTGGAGACAAGTCGAACGGAACAATGACACAAAATAAATTGAAAGGTACATGTTTGCTTGCTAAATTTGAACCTAGATTAGTGAAATATGCTTTGGATAAATTTTTTTGGATTGAGGCTATAAATAAAGAGATAGAATAGATAGAGAGAAATACGACCTAGACTCTTGTTCCTAGACTGAAGGATAAAAATATAATTAGCACTAAGTGGGTTTTCATAAATAAGTTGAATGAAGATGGAGAAGTGTCAAGAAAAAAAGTAAGGTTAGTATTCAAAGGTTATTGAATACAATTAATTAATTGTGTATTGTCTTTGATGTTACACAAAATGTCATATCATTTCCAGTCAATATATGTTGAGCTCACTCGAGCATTAAAGACAATTTTCTGTGTCTACCAAGTATTCTAAAGTTTTCCTAGTTTAGAAGATAGTATCTACCAAGTTCACTCAAGTGTCAAAGAAAAGTTTGCAAAAGTTGAGTATTAACCAAGCTCACTTGGTTAAAGAAGGAAATGTTGGATGGAACTAGTGTTAACCAAGCTCACTCAATTACCAAAGGGACTTTGTGAATATGCAGTGTTAACCAAGTTCACTTGGTTAACACAAGAAAATTGTTTTTGAGTTAATGTTTACTGATTAGGGTTGACTAGTGAAGGATTTTCTTATTTTGGCATATTGAGTTCAATTGATTTGTCTATTAGTTCTAACTAACTGAGAAGATGAATATTAACTATTCTACAATATGAAAGATATAATCATAACATTAAGTTGAGGATTAGAAGAAGTATAGTGGAACATAATTGAATATTTGATGATGCCAAGAGGAAGAAAATTAGAAGGATAAGTAAAATATCCTTGTTGAGATGCAAAGATATATTTAATCAAGAAGATCAAGTATACAAGTTAGAAATGAGATCAATAATTAGCAATTTAGTTGCATTAGAAATTAGGTCATCTAATTGTTACTCTCTAACCATTAAAGTAGTGATCTAAATCTCTTAAGAGAGTTGGATTAACATCTATTTATAAATACTCATACATGGTGGCATTTCTATTTAATTTTCTAAAGATGTTTAACAAGGTTTAACAAGGTCACTCCTAATAGGGTGATTAAATCCTCTAACAAGGTCACACCTAATAGTCTATTATGTAACCTTTAATAGGGTTGGCTCCTAATAGGGCTCACTTTAGAAGAGTGAAAATTAGTAACTAGTTGCAATTGGTGCTTTTCCCAAATTGGGTTTTCACGTTAAATCTTGGTTTCAAGTGTGTTCATGTTATTTCTCGTATGTGTATGTAAAAAAGTTAAAGTAATATTAATCATAGATAATATCTTAAGATTTTCATGTTAAGAATTTACCAAGCTATTTTAGTATTTACCAAGTTACAACATTTTATCTGTGTGTTTACCATGTTTCAATAGAGTTTAGTTTTCATAGAGTTTGTTTCGTAATGACATCTAAGGGATCTAGGATTTATTTTAGTAGTAACTAATTTACATTTTCCCTCTCAGTTACTCCTCTTATATTTCCAACAATTGGTTTTAGAGCTTGTGATGCTTGTAGAGAATTTTTTAAGGACCAAAGAAAAAGATCAAGATGTCTTACAGAAGAGAGATCCCCATGTTAAATTGAGACAACTTTGCAGCATGGCAAAGACTTATGAGGTTATATTTGGTAACTGTTAGTGATTCGAGTTGTAAGTGTCTTGATAATTAATACAAGATTCCTACTAGAACATTATCAGTTGAAGATATTGTTGAGAAGAAAAATCATAACATCATGATGATTGACATTGTTTCTGCTCTTAATTGTGTTGAATTTAATGAAGTAAAAAATTCTACTATAGATTATGATATTTGGATAAAACTAAAAGACATCTATGGAGGAGATGATAATGTACAAAGAGCTAAAGCTAAAAGTCTTAGAGGGCAATTTGATCACATGAAAATAAGAGAAGATGAAAATACTGCAAAATAATAGATGTAAGAAAGGTACTTAGAACTCTTTTTCCTATCTATGCAATTAGAGTGTCCACTATTCAAGAGATGAGATGTGATCCAAATAGAAAAATAACTGTGCATACTCTAGTTGGAAGATTGATAGCTTTTGAATTGGGTAACTATGATAAATATGTTCCTAGTTCAAAAGGTATTGAGTCTACATTTGAAAGCCAATCTTTCCCTATCTAAAGCTCACTAAATGAAGTTTAGTGATGCATCAACTAGAAAATGTTGAAGATCAACCAATTGGTGCAGTATTGACAAAGGGTATATTGCAAATGAATCAGTAGATAAGGTACAATTATATTCACTAAATATTGCCTTTGGCATGAGATGTCAAAGAGTGGAAAGTTTTCTACCATATCTCATAGAAATTTTATAAAGAAAAAGAGACAAAGATATCAATAAGAGAAAATGAACTTGGGCTACAAAGCTTTCTAATAGAAGAAGATGTTTAACACAAAAGTTACTTGACAAAGGGAGAAGCTAAGGGTAGAGGGAGTTTACACTAATAGAGGGAGTTCACATGGATGAGAATCAGAATGAAACTAAGGATATGTTCGTTACTTTATTCTTACTCTAAAAATTTCATTATATTATGACATATTGTGTACCATCAATGCTAAAGAGGGAGATTGTTGAATACAATTGATTAATTATGTATTATCTTTGATGTTACACAAAATCTCATGTCATTGCTAATCAATGTATGTTGATCTCACTCAGGCATTAAAGATAGTTTTCCTAGTTCAAAAGACATTATCTATGGATTTCACTTGGGTGTCAAAGGAAAGTTTGTAGAAGTTGAGTCTTAACTGAGCTCACTTAGTTAATGAAAGAAATGTTGGATGGAACTAGTGTTAACTAAGCTCAGTCTATTATGAAAGGAAATTTGTGAATATGCAGTGTTAACTGAGTTCACTTGGTTAACGCAAGAAAATCATTTTCGAGTTAGTGTCTACCAAGCAGGGTTTGCTAACGAAGGATTTTCTTGTTTTGGGATATTGAGTTCAATTGATTTGTCTATTGGCTCTAGCCAAATGAAAAGATAAATATTAATTATTCTAAGTTGTATTTAAGCCAACTTAACAATATGAAAAATGTAAATATAAGGTCAAGTTGAGGATTAGAAGGAGAAGTATAGTGGAACATAATTGAATATTTGATGATGCCAAGAGGAAGCGAATTAGAAGGATAAGAATATTATCCTTCTTCAGATGAAAATATACATTCAATCAAGAAGGATTAAGTATACAAGCTAGAATTAAGATCTATAATTATCAATTCAGTTGCATCAAAAATTAGGTCATCTCATTGTTACTCTCTAACCATTATAACAATGATCTAAATCTTGTAATAGGGTTGGCTTAACAAATATTTGTAAATACTCTAATAAGGTGTCATTTCTTTTGAATTGTCTAAAGACCTCTAACAAGACCACTCCTAATAGGGTGATTAAATCCTCTAATAGGATCACACCTAAAAAAATTTTTTGTAGCCTTTAATAGGGTTGGCTCCTAACAGGGCTCACTTCAAAAGAGTGAAAATTAGTAACTAGTTGCAATTGGTGGGTTTTCCCAAATTGGGTTTCCATGTTAAATATTGGTGTCAAGTATGTTCATGATATTTCTCTTATGTGTATTCAACTTTGCTAAAGTAATATTCATCACAAAAATATCTTAAGATTTTTATGTGAAGCGTTTATCAAGTTACAACATTTTGTTTGAGTATTTATCGAGCTTCAAGAGAGTTGAGTTTTCATAGGGTTTGTTTTGTATCAACATCTAAGGGATCTAGGATTTATTTTAGTAGTAACTAATTTAGCCTTCCCCTCTCAACTACTCTTATATTTCCAACAAAGGTTGTTCTCAAGTAGAAGGTATTGATTATGGTGAAACTTTTCCTCCTATTGCTAGATTAGAAGGTGCTAAAACCTTACTTGATTATGCTTCACATAGAGGATTTAAATTTTATCAAATGGATGTAAAATTTTAATTCTTGAATATAATTATTGAAGAGGAAGTTTACATAGAACAACCTAAAGGTTTTGTGGATTCTAGCAAAAAGGATATGGTCTATAAATTGTGTAAAGCGTTGTATAGTCTCAAGAAAGCTCATAGAGATTGGTATGAAAGAGTTCATAACTACTTGATAAAGATTGGCTTTCAAAGAAAAAATGATAACAACAACTCTTTTGCATCAAAAAAAGACCAAAAAAAAAGATTGTATTAGCCAGAATCTTTGTAGATGACAAATTAGTTATAGGAAATTATAGGAAATGATGATTTATGCAAAGCATTTTCAAATTAGATGAGTAAAGAATTCCAGATGTCCATGTTTGGAGAGATAAAATTCTTTGTTGCCTTGCAAATTCAATAGAAGAAAGATGGTATCTACATTACTCAATCCAAATATATCAAGGAGAAACTAAAGAAAAATTGAGTTCACACTGATAGAGGAAGTTCTCATGAATTCAAATCTAAATAAAACTAAGGATATCTCCTTACTTTATTCTTTCTCTAAAATTTTATTGTATTATTAAATGTTGTGTTTCCATCAATTCCCAAGAGGGAGATTGTTGAAAACAATTGGTTAATTGTGTATTGTCTTTGATGTTACACAAAATGTCATATCTTTTCCAGTCAGTGTATGCTAAGCTCACTTGGGTGATGAATATAGTTTCCTCTCTATACCAAGCATTCTAGTGTTTACCTAGTTCAGAAGATAGTGTCTACTAAGTTCACTTGGTCAAGTGTTAATTGAGCTTACTCGATTAACGAAGGAAATATTGGATGGAACCAATGTTAACCGAACTCACTTGATTACCAAAGGAACTTTCAGATATGCAATGTTAACTTAGTTCACTTGGTTAACATAGGAAAATTATTTCTAAGTGTCTACCGAGCAAGGTCAGCTAATGAAGGATTTCATTTTTTTTTCATATTGAGTTTAATAGTTTGTTGGTTCTAGCGAACCGAGGAGATGAATATTAATTATTCTAAGTTGTATTCAACCTGACTTGAGGATGTGTAAGATAAAAATATAGGGTCAAGTTTAGGATTGAATGAGTGCAAGTGAATAGAAGATTTGAAGATGCTTAGAGGAAGTGAGTTAGAAGGATAAGCAAAATATCCTTGTGGAGTTGCAAAGATACATTCAATAAAAAATGATCAAGTACACAAGCTAGAATTAAGATCTATATTTATAAATTTAGTTGTATAAAAAATTAGGTCATCTCATTGTTACTCTCTAACCATTTTAGTAGTGATCTAAATCTCTTAACTGAGTTTTCTTAACAACTATTTGTAAATCCTCTAATGAGGTGGCATTTCTAGATTGAAGTGTCTTAAAGACCTCTAACAAGGCCACTCCTAACAAGATGATTAAATTATCTAATAGGGTCACACCTAACAGTGTATTTTTTAGTATTTAACTAGGTTGGGTCCTAATAGGGCTCACTACAAAAGAGTAAAAATCAATATCTAGTGACAATTAGTGAGTTTTCACAAAATGGGTTTCGACATTAAATCTTGGTGTCACTTATGTTTATGCTATTTATTTAATGTTAATGAAACTAAGTTTAGAAAGGTTAATCATAGATAATATCTTAATATTTACATGTTAAGAATTTTTCGAGTTCCTATTATTATTTTAGTATTTACCAAGTTACAACATTTTCTAGTGTAAACTAAGTGTCTGTGTGTTTACTAAGCATTAGTATTTGTAGTGAAGTTTGTGTTCTATGCTAACATCTAAGGGATCTAGGATATATTTCTTTGGTAATTGATTCAACCCTCCGCTCTTAGTTACTCTTATATTTCCAATATTCTTTTCACCATAGTTATAGCATCAATTTTATGATGTCTATGGCTTGCTTGAATCTTGTTGAATGCATTTTTTATTGTGTTATCAACCTTTGTCATATTGGATCTATAATACATTGCTACGGCATAGGCATTTAGAATGAATTAGGCATTTGTATTTGATTTCTATAACTATGGGATTTGAGGTGAGAAAGAATTGGTCCAAATGTGTATAGGGATCCTTTTCAAAAAAATCATTGGTCTTAACAACATAGATCATATTGCCAAGATATATTCAGGGTCAGTTAGATGCAAGGCATCCAAGAAAGTTGTAAAGGACATAGTACTATCAAAGTTGTAGGTTTCTAGAGTGCATTTTAGTTTCTCAGTGAGACATTTTCATTTTTCCATATCTTCACTACATGGCTGAAGTATTATTGTTCTTCTCATTGGGGGTTGTGGGAAACCAAAGTAGAAACTCATCCTTTTTGTTTTCCTACACTATCTAGTATGGCGATGTCTATGCATCTTGGATATGTTGTCATCTACAAAATCTAAGTTGCATGTTACATACTTGTACACAAAATGTTCTATGGTAGTATTAGGGTGTTTTCAAAAGATTAGAGCATTCTTAACTCATAGTGTCCTCAAATTTGGAACTCTATTACTAAAACGAAAATATTTATTTTCGCAATAATGTATCTTTGTAATAGATAAGTTTATTCATTTCATTGATTTGGTACCTATATAATTAGGTGCCAGTGACTGGATTATTTTTTATTAGTACAGAAAAGTCTGTGTCATTAGGGCTTTGAGCTCCACTTTTTTTAGAGATTTGTATAGTGTGTCTGCTACAATTGGTTTAGTGATGTGGTCAGTGGAGCCCAATTTTTCTCAGCACTAGTGAATGTAAAGAAGAATTTTGGAAGACCTAATTATAATATCATTGCAAAAACTTTCTTTTTTAGATGATGAAAATAGTCTACAAAGTTTCTATTTTTCTTAAAATTTGTATAACCAATGTCTTCTTGAAGAATTTTTTCAAGGTTTGGCTTACATTTGACATCCTTTTCCTTTAGTTTCCTACCATTCATTTCTCCTTTGCAAACATTTATCCATATTGTTGAGAAAACTTGAGCTATTAGTATTTTAACACTTTTGAAGAGCAAGTTTGTTGTGTGATATGCAAAGGATTTGTTTAAATTTTTTAATTCACATCATCATATTTTTTGGTATAAAAATCCTTTCTCAATTTCTTTGTCAAACAACTCAAAATAGTTTGAGAAAGGTCATTTCTTTTGCATGCTCATCTTGGAATATTCCCAGTGCTTGTTTACCCTTTGCTGGTGTGACCTCTATTACTTTGACTTGTAAGGAATGAATGGTTCTCACTTTAGTAACACCATGCACTAAGGCGTCCATTTTAATCTCTAGCAAACTATCAACTTCAATGTCATCATCATTTTATGAGGCAATATTTTATAATGCTTGATCTTGAGAAGTTATCAAGTGATCTTCCCAAGTTCTATTAATCTATACATTTTTCTTTTTGTATAGTGTTATCTTGTATAGCTCTTGGAGTGCATTGAAAATAGAATTTGGTCATACTCTTCTTTTCTAATATGCATTTTTATACTATAAATGCCTCTTTAATGCAATAGAAACTATCCATATGCCATTTATTAGGTGTGGTAATACACTTTGTATCAGATTAATTTTGGTCAGCACATTGATAATTATTCTAGCTAAACTATATTAGGATCGTTTGTGTCCTAGCTGCCAAATCTATGCAAATGTAATTTGGAATGAAACTATTCTTTTTTGTAGTTTTGAAAATGTAGTTTTATGATGTAGAGGCCCATTTATTTTAATATTCAATTGCGATGCATAGGATGACCTTTAGGACTGTTGTAATTACTTAGTATAGAACATGTATATCTGGCCTCTTGGTAAAGGTTTTCTTTGTGGTAGTAATAGAGAATATCTATAGCATGTATCTAGTGCAAAATCTCTAATACATTTCTTAAAATGAAGTTTTGCAAAAATTGCACATTTATGTTTTGGTGTGTCCTAAATTTATTCAAGGTAAGAAGTGATTGTAATTTCTTGTTTTCTTCTTCTACTACCTTGTTTTCTTGTGATTATACCAACTGGATTTATTTTTTGTTTGAATTTGTGAAGCAATTTGTGTGAGATTGTATTGCTGGTTGTAAGAGATTTCTTTAATCTATTTCATTTCATACTTCCTTTGTCAGTAAATCCTTTATCCAATGCTTATGTTACTAGTATACAAGAAGTAACATGCACATGCCTACTGGCTTGGATGGTTTTCTTAATACTATCTGTGTTGACTCTTAGAGTTTTTCTTCACATTGTTGCACTTGACCAATGGTAGGTGCTTTGAGAATTTTTTAGTATAGGCTCCACTCCTTGTGCGCTATAGTGTGTATGCAGACCATTGATCTTGTGCAACATAATATTATATACTTTTGATGGTTGTTCACACTTGTAATATTCTTGAATCCATGTAACATCAATTGCTCACTAGATTCTTATCATCACTTGCAAGATATAGGAGAGCCATTCAAAATAGAAATCAAATCCTTCAATCCTACTTTGTTCATATGGGGATTGAATTTGTGCAATGAATGTTTCCTAGTTTGCAAAACCACAACTCATATTAAGATCCTATTCAATACATGTTTGTTTGCATTCAAATGTTGTTTTGTCCCCACTTAGAATTATATTAAAAACTTATTGTACCACGTATCATTGAATACTATGACGATCAAACTCACTACACATCAAAATGGCAATTGCATTAAAAGGATTATCACCACAATCTGATATTGAAGATGTATTTTTGTTCAAAGAAAACTAAGATGTTTGATAGGCCTTTGAGAAAGAATTGGTAAATGGAGGATGAAAAGAATTATTTGTAGACAAGTAGATGCCTTGGTGGGGGAGAAAGTGGCATTTGTGGATTAGTGGTTTGAAGTGTCCATGTAGATGGTTTCAATCATGGAATAGAATAGAATATGAATTTCTCTCCAAAAAATCATTGAAGCACAAATACTTTGACTTTCTTGTGGAGAACTAGACATAGACTAGTATATTTAGCCATTTGGATAGCCACTTAATACACAAGAGATTCCCACAAAGGCCACACTCATTAGAAATTGTGTTAGATATTGCTAACAATTGCATTTTCTATATGTATGTATCAACATTAGTTAGGCCATACATTTTACACGAGGCTTCTAGGTCTAGTTCATAATTGTAAAAAAATAAGCCTCAAGATCATCATTATCAAGGTAATGCAACAAATGTTCTATGATACCATTACGTATTTCTGTTGATTTTTATCGCATATGGAATAAGATTTGGATAGATTCAAAAAGTAAATCACCCACATTGTATGTAAATGATTTGACCCTAAACATTTTATTATCATGGAAGAATTTATCAATTGTTAGTTGTATGATATCCCTCTTTGCAAGTTCATAGTTTTTTGCATCTATCACATACTTCTCTAGTTTTTTTTTGTCATAGAATTAATTTTAGTTTTCCCATGATATGCATAGATCTTGATAGAAGACATAAAAATTCATTTTTTGTATTATTGATGCTTTATTTATTTATTATAATGTTATTCATATCTTGGAATACTAGGTGACACACTTATAATAGTTTGAATGAAGATGGGATTTCTGGTCATTAGTCAAAGTCTCAAAATAATTTGTCAGTTGGTGGGGACATAAGTGCATAAAAGGAAATGTTTGATTAAATGGCTTGTAGAGATATAGGTGCAGCCATCAACACAGTCCTTGGGAAATGTCATAAGATTCTTGGAAAAGTTGTTTGGCATTAAGGAACTTAATACAACCTTCTAAATTAAAAAAATTGTTGAATCATTTCTCGATGCAGTTGTATTGGAAAATATAAGAGAACAATGCATGATATGCCATAAACCCACTAGATTGAAAAGGAGAATATGCATATTCTTACACTAACCATCATGCAGTAATATTACATGACTTAAAATCAAGTGTTTATTAATGATTAAAAGTATAAAATAGAACTAGAATAAAATACACAAATAACAAAATGTCATTCAACTTTTGAAGAATTCATGTTAAAACCATCAACTCACAATGGATATAGAAGTGAAGAACAATACTCAATAAAGTAGATGCTAGTGATCAGAAGTAGATGACTCTAATACTACTTGAAAACACTGAATCATTAACCATATTTGCACAAGAGAAGACCTACCCGTTGGAGAGATACTTTGACTCTACATGGGGACAGAGAAATACTTCACCAAAATCTATTTGGAAACAAATATCTATTTTAAATTAATATTCTTTAATTAAAGTATTTTAAATCATGTGCAAGAAGAAAATTAATGAGAATCAATAGTATTAAAAAAACAAATTGAAGAGGAAAAATTCTTAACAATTTTTTCTCCGTGATTTTTTCCAAGCTAAAATCAAGGATAACAAATTTATAACTTTAAAATTTGTGATGTAATAAAGTATGTTGAACTGAATAGAGTATGTTCATTCTACAAGCTACACAGATAAATAAATGATGGATGATGGATAAGACATCTTCTTGTAACCAACAGTGTAAATGGGAACCCACTCAACGTAGATGCTAGGTTAGGCATTATATTTCAACTATTAGATTTGGACAAGCCATTACACTTTCCCCAACCTCAAATGTGGCATATTTAAATTTAGAATAGTGAAGATGCCAAGACTACAAAGATTGTAAATTTCAAGAGCAACTACCCATTTTATCACTACTTTGATAGGGGATCATCAATTATTTTATAGGAACATGAATTCAAGAAATAGGAAAATATTAAAATTAAATACATAACAAAGATGACATGGTATAAACTCCAATAGTGTTGTTAAATGTTAAGAACATGTAAACATTTAAAAATCTCCTATATTGTAACATTTACATGGTAGAGTGAAAGTGTAAATGAATAGTATTTACTTGTGTTTCAAACAAAAAAAAGATGACAGATAAATATTGAAAATTTTTCATAAAAACTAAGAAAATTGGAAAACTAAATCTTTATTGTTATTAAATGCTTAATATAGTGCTTAGAGAGACAAACATAAGAAAAAAGTAAACAATTTTTTTAATGTTGCTAATTATTTTGAATTTTATGAAAATATTGGTGTAATACTAAAATTTGTTAAAAATTATCTCATAGCAAGTATGGTGTGCATTTAGAGCAAGAAACAAACATAATATATAAAAAAGGAACTTTTGTCGGAAATGACTCAAATTTTCAATTAAATTTTTTTTAAAGGATTGAAATTAAACAAAGATTTTAGCTTTTTAAAACCATTTTTATTAAAATGCAAGTAAAGCTAAAGAAGTGCAACTTTTTTTGAAAGCTTCAAGGATTTTCCCCACTGTTGATAAAATTGGCATGGACCTAATGAGCTAATGATTCCTATCTATGGGCAACACAAGAAATTTTTATGGTATGTAATATCCCCAAATGGATATTAAAAAGGTGACAATAAAATCTATGAACTAGGGCACAACCTCAAACAAAAAGACACCTCTATAACTAGGCCATTAATATGGAAGTTAATTTGCATCAAAGATTTTTATTGCAACTTAGATTTGAGAAAAAAATTAGGACCATAAATAGAAAGCTCTAAGTTCTCTTAATATTAGATAAGGAACAAAATTACCTAGAGTTTTGAGAAAACCATGTTTGATTTTATCCTAGTTTTTCAAAGTCTAGAGCATTGAAGAATAATTCACTGAAGTATTCATGAAGATACACAGCCAAATAGATCTAGCAGGCCAGGAAGTTTTATGGCTCCTTTGTGGTTTGTGGTTAATATGTGTGGGATGCCTCCAAGTGATGCTTTGTCATACTTCCTTTCATTTGTCCCAACATAGCTAGCACTTTTGGCATTATGACTAATGGGACCTCTCTAACTTAGATTGATATATGTGTTGTGTTTTACATTGTTGTGTTTATAGATCTAGTTATACTAGATAGTGGTTTTGGTTTCATGAGTTATGGGTCTTCACCAGTTCTTGGATTTTTTTTGTGCAAAGATTATAACTTATCAGTTTTCTAAAATGTAAGGTAAATTGGTAAGGTTTGGTTTTATTCTAATCATGATTACAAAGGAAAAAGATAATGAAAAATCTGAAGAATACGAAAATGACAAATTTGAAGAATATGAAAGGTTATTTGAAAGGAGTCCCCTTGTTGGCTTTGACAGAGGTATATGAAAATTTGATGTATGGTTTGGTTGACACTAAATAATCTTTATGTTTGGATTTTGTTTCACATTAGTACAATCCTAGGTAGTGCACTAGTCCGCATTTCTATAGAATGGTTTCATATTGGCACAAGACTCACCTTATGCTCTTCTTTGTGAAGTTACCATAAAGAAAAATGATAGCCAAGTGGAATTTGTTTTGCTAGTTGTAGAATGAAACAAGCAATTCTCTGATAGATAGACAACCATGGTTATTTTAGGCTAAAGGACCTTTTTTTTACTCTACCATTTTGTGGTTACTTTACATATATAATGTTACCTCTAGTGCAATCAGAATGTAGCTTTATTTGGATATCAAGGTGAGATCTAGAGAATAGATAATAAATGTTAAGATGTGAAATTTCTTGGGTATTGTGTTCTTTTCCTAATTAGTTGATTAGTGATGTTGAATATTGTAGAGGAAGCCAAAAAATCCTCTATGGAGTGCATGGTATGATTTATTATTTCTTAAGTTTCCCCATATCAATATATATATTTGGTGTATACTACTTCTAGGTGAAATTAATATAAATCTAGGATTTAACTATTTTTAGGTTCAAAACATGGGGAAAAAATATTTGGAATGGGGTGAGTAGAAATGTTGGATACACTTGCTTAGGTACCTTTTTAGTGACCTAGATTCACTTTTCAATTCATGGTCATTATGAGAATTTTTTCCTAAATAAAATTGATGCAGGTAGACAATTGTCCTCTGGCATTTGTCGTTATAAATATTTTCTTTTTGAGTAATTATTTCTTGAGAAAACCTCAATCTTCATGTTCTTCACCTTTAGAAGAATTTTTTTATATAAAAATGGTTTGGGAAAACATCAATATTCAATTCTTCATCATTTTAAACATCTTTTGGGAAACAAAATATTTCAAGAAAAACCTCAATCTTCAAGCTCTTGGTCATTCTAAGCATTTTTTATATATATTAAAAATGATTTGGACAAACATCAATACAAAATATTTTGGGAAAAACCTTAGTCTCCAAGTTCTTGGTCATTATAAGCATTTTTTATATAAAAGATATAAATCATTCGACACAAATATTGACACTAAAATTTTACACGGAAATCCAATTTGGGAAAACCACTAGCAACATGTCACTACTTTTTGCTCTTTCTAAGTGAGCTCTATTAGGAGCCAACCCTATTAAAGGTTACTAAGCACTCTGTTAAGTGTGACTTTGTTAAAGTATTTAATCACACTATTATGAGTGGCCTTATTTGAGGACTTTGATCATTCTATTTAGAATGTCGCCTAGTTAAAGGATTTAGTCAAATTGTTAAGTCTCTCAAATGACTATTAGGTCAAACTCTGTTAAAAGGATTTCAATACAAATGGTTTAAAGTAATTAGAAGAAAATAGTAGGTTTTTATGTGTGTGATTATAACTCACTTTTCCAAGTTTAGATCTATGTTTGTTCCATGTGTTGAGTCACTAAGAAGTTCTTCACTGTCATCTTTGATCTTGACTCGCCTACCAATCCTTCAAGCAATCAACCTTCTCTTCTCAACAACACTTAAGCCCTCTTCTCAGATTCACTTATCGACATTAGCATCACCTTCAGCAAGCTTTCTCCTCTAGCTTTGCATTCATTCACACGTGTGTTCTTCTAATCATCTTGATTTTTTATTTGTCTCTTATATATACCTACATCCACACACACACATAGTTATCCCCTTTTGGTTTGTCTTTGTACCTCTTTAAATAGGTAATTCTTGCTTTAACATTTTCTATGATCACCATAGATCTTAGGGGTTCAAAATGATTCTTTGTATCTATCCATCATCTTGATCTTTCTCTATAAACTTCCTTACAATTTTTCTATTAGGTATTTAGCTAATCCTTTCCCTAAATTTAATGATCCAACTCATCATTCTTATCATCAACATGGTTTACATCTCCCAATAAATTAACTAAGTTGGCTAAGATTCATGAATTCCTCGAATTCATTCACCTACTATTACTCAAAAATTTATAAATTCTAACCCTCAGTCATCACTAGATTACTCAGTCATTGTAAAGCTTCTAGCTTGGCATTAACTATCTTAGTCAGTTGATACTAATGCTTGGTCAACACTAACTATGGCTCAGTTGGCATTAGTATCACTTGACCTTCCTTAGTCTTTTACTCTATTTCTTATCTTAGCTTAACTTTTGATATGAATAATTACTTTGTCTCATCATAGTCTAACTAATCAAATATCCATTGTAACTTCCTTTCCATAACTGAACCTTTCCTCTAGGTGCTATTGTTATGAGGAAAATCTCAAATCCTCTTCATCAATCAAAATCAATATGATATTTAGATTAGGTAGCAATATGTCCTATCAATATATTTGGCATTAATGACAAACAATAATTATTCCAATTGTAAGTATCCAACAATCTCCCTCATTGACATTGATGACAATGTCTCTATATCTCAACATTAGCATTGTCTTAATGTAATAGATGTATCTTACTTTGTTATTATAAAATATAATATATTTCTCCCTCTAAGATAATAGTCTTCTTTATGTATTCATATACTCATGTTTCGATGTACATCTCCCTTTTTTTTGTGTCTTCATATCTATTGTATCTCCCTCTTTAACAACAATTCCAAATATGCTTAAGGTATTTAGAAAAGACACTTCAATCTCTTCATACATCTAAGTTATGTAGATTTTTCATGTTTGGTTGATATCTATCATCTCTTTATGACTGATCTATTATGCTTTACTAAAATATCTATCTTAGGCATTTCCAATAGTAGAGTTGTATTGCATCATTGTGTAGGCTATGTTAATTATCACATGTGATGCAATGCACCTTGTCTCCTTAAGTAGATTTGGTTAGGAGAATCACCCCTAATTTATCTCTAAGATATTCATGAGCATGTTTAGATAAGGGTTTTGTGAACATGTAAGCAATTTATTCCTTGGTATTCACATATTCTAGCTTCACTTAATTATCTTCAACTAATTCCCTCAAGTAGCGCTAATTGATAGAAATGTGCTTTGTCTTATTGTGCATCACTGGATTCTTCAAAATATTGATAGCACTTGTTTTATCACAATAGATAACTACTAGATCTATAATCTCTTCTTTCATTCCTTTTAGTAATTGCTTGATCCACATAATGTTTGAATAATTCACTACACCTGCCACATACCCAACTTAGGCTATTGACTCAAAAATACAATTTTGTTTCTTGCTTACCCATGACACCAATCTCTTTCCTAGAAAAAATGCACCACAACTAGTGTTTCTTCTATCATCAATATTTCCTTCCCAATCTGAGTTAGTGAACACCTTCAGCTCAAATTTATGACTTCTTTTGTAATACAATCCATAGTCTTTTATATCTTTTAGATATCTCATTATCCTTTTCACAACCATCATGTGATTATCCTTAGGACTTTATCAAAATCTATTAACTATCCCAATTGCTAAAGCAATATCTAGTTTGTTGTGAACAACATACTATCATTTTCCAATCATGGATCTATAAAAGGTCTAGTTGACATCACTAGAATCATCATTCTTAGATAACTTATGTCCTATGGACATAGCTATATTTATTTGTGTAGAATATTCCCTACCAAAATTCTTTAGTATCCAGTTAATGTATTTGGATTATGTAATGAAAATACCAAACTTCATTTGACATACTTGTAATCCAAAAAAGAATTTGATCTCACCAAACATAGACATTTCAAATTCCTTCATCATATCATCAAAAAATAACTTTTGTAATGCTTCTCTTCCTTTAAATATAATATCATCAACAAATATTTCACATAACAATACTTAAGTGTTCTTACTATTCTTCAAATCTAGGTTATTGTTATCATTTGTCCTTTCAAAACCAATCCTCACCAAATAGTTATGTAATATTTCATACCATGCTCTTGGGACTTGTTTCAGTCCATAAAGGACTTTGTCTGTTTTATATAACATGTTGCTTTTTTTGGATCTGCAAATCCTTTAGGATGGTCAATGTATAATTCTTCCTCAAGTATACCATTTAAAAATACAGATTTGATATCCATTTGATATACCATGAAATTCTTGTAGGCTGAATATGCAAGAAGAGTTTTGACTCCTTTTTCTCCATAATCAACTACTTCTTCTAGCTTAAACCCTTTCATACCAATCTTGCCTTGTTTCTTGTTACTTCTCCATTCTCATTGTGTTTGTTCCTTAAAACTCACTTTTTCCTAATGACATTTTTATCTTTAGGTCTTGGCACTAAATTCCAAGTATTTTTCTTCTCAATCTAATCAATTTCTTTGTTCATTGCTTGAATCCAATCTTTGTTATCTATAGCATCCTTTACTATTTTGGGCTTATATTCACAAAGTAAGCACATATCATCTTTGAGTCTTTTTGTTGTCATAACACTTGATTTAGCATCTCCAAATATTAGTTTAGGTTTGTGATCTCTTCTCACATATTTTGCTAGAATGAGTAGTTTACTTCTTGGTTCTTCTACAGGTTCATTTGAAAGAATAATCTTAGGCTCATTTAATCTTCGTTGTCTTGGTTTTGATTCATGTTTTGTGTGCTCAACATTTTCTATCTGATGGTTAGCATTGCCTATCTATGACTCACCTTCTAGAACTTGTTACTTGACAACTATTCACTGCTGCTCAACAATTTATATTTTGATTTCATAATTTCCTATCTATTAAAATACTACATCTTGATTTTCTTGATTATTAGTACTTGGAGAAATTTAATCCACATAGATGAATGCACTATAGTCTTTAGGTTCTTCTTTACATGTAGTGTCACTTCTTTCTACAAACTCATCAACCTTGACTTTTGCGCTTTTCACAATTTTGTTAGTGTTAGAATTCAAACATTTATAGGCTTTACTCTTGGTGGAATAACCTAGGAATATGCCTTTATCACTTTTTGTATCAAGTTTTACTTTCCTATTATCTTTTACTTTATAGAATATACTTCCAAATATTTTGAAACACTTCACATTAGGAGCATAACCATGTCATCATTAAAAAGGTGTAGCATTAGTACTTTTCTTGACTTGTAATCTATCCAAGGTATAGATAGTAGTACTAACAACTTGTCTCCACTATTTCTTTGAAATAATCTTCTCTGTCACTAATGTTCTTACATAGTCCATTAATGATATGTTTCTTCTCTAGCTATCCCATTCTAAGGAGGGGACCTTGGTGCTGAGATATGTATTTAATTTCTATGTCATTATAAAATATATTGACCTCATTTCAAACAACTCAAGAATTTTAGACTCTTCCTTATTTCTTTCTCAACTCTAGCTAAACACCATATGAACAATTGAAAAGCATTTGATTTATCTTTAGAAACATCACATTCATCATTCTATAGTAGTCATCAACAAATAGAATGAAATACTTATATGAATAATAGCTTTTAACATCAATAGGTCCACATAGGTCATAATGAAAAAATTCTAAAATATCACTAGAAGCGTTTGTTTTGCTCTTGAAATTAGACTTGGTCATCTTTCCCAATTGACATTGTTTACACATAGCATTGTAAGGCTTTTTTAGTTTAGTGAACCCTTGAACATTCTTTATTTTACTAATAGTCACCAAATTGTCAAAATTCACATGAAATTTTACCTCTTGCGCCATAGCCAAACATCTTCTTGTTGTAAAAATAAACATGTCTTACTTAATAGATATAGATAGAAAAAATTACCTCATTTTTTATCACCATTTCCAACTAGCTTACCATCACCATTATGTATATAGGTCTTCCTATTGTGAAATTCAACTTTGTAACCTAATTTTTTAATCTATGAAACACTCAATGAATTATAGTTAAGTCCTTTAACCCAATAAAATTGTCATGTGTTATTGATGGAAATATCTATGATAGGCTAAGTTACTAAGAGGGGAGGGGTGAATTAGTAACCAATAAAACTTAATCTTTATTTACCAATCAATCCTTAATGTGAATTCTAATCTAATTTTGTACATAAGAAACTGAACGCATTAAACTATTCATAACACTTTTACACACAATATGGTGACCCAAAAACTTTCCAAATAGAAAGTAAACTTGGGGTGGGAATGATACTCACAAGCTTTAGTAGTGTAGTATAAATTTGGCCAATTAAGGCTTACAATAATCACTTCTTATGATGCCCTATTAGGAGCAATAAGGACATTGTTAGGTCCACCTTGTAAAAGGATTCACAAAAATATAAAGAGGTATGCACTCAGTAGAGAGATTTACAAAATATTGTTAAGTCTACCTTATGAAAGGATTTAACTAATCCACCTATTAGGATGAAATAGTGGCTGATCTCTAATCTACAACTTGATTTGCTAAATGAGATTCCTTTGAGTGTAATGATCACCTTGTTGTGATAGACAAATCTTTGCTGCTCCTTATACTATTGTAGCCTTTCTACTTTGCTCTTTTACACTTCTCTTCTTGTTACATTACTCTCATACTTAATTTGGATGTGATACAATATATTACATATATACCAAATCAAATTACAATTTAACAAAGTTAGCTATAATACGAGTTTACACTAAATACATGAAGTTGGCCCAACTGCAAGAACTTGAGTTCTAAAGACTAGCTTAGTGAGGTTTTGATACTCAACATCCACTGTCAATTCTTGACATCATCATGGACTCAGTAGATGTAGAAGCTTGATCCATACTGATCACTTCTAAGTAGTCTAAACTTGGTCTGTATTGGTGACTCAATAAATACTATGAAACTTGGCATATAAATTGAATCACTTGATTCACACTACATAGCTTAGGCAATGCTATCTCTATGAGCTTGGTCTAAATTGAATCACTTGGTTGACACTATGTGACTCAATCAACACTAGATTCACATCACTGAAATTGTGAACTTGGTAACCATTGCATGACTCATTTTGTACTGAGAAACTTGGTAAATCTTATGAAGCTTGGTTTACATTGATAATCACCAACCTATTAGAAACTACTCGGAGCAAATTGAATATTCTTCCTTGAACTCAGTAGCAATTGTAGAACTTGGTGAATCCTAAAATGCTTGATTAGCACTATTAACTATAGAATAAGCTTAGAAGATACTTACTATTTGAATAAGTGTGTTTCACTAACAAAAAACTCAACTAAAATGTCAATAATCTCCCTCTTTGGCATTAGTGACAAGAAAAATTATCAATCAAAACTGAATTCTTAAAAAGTTCAAAGCAATTTTTATTCTCCATTCTTTGTCTTCAACTCAGTAAAGTAAATTCTATTTTTGAGATTTTTCAAAATTACTTTTGTAAGAGATGTTTCTTTCAATATTTTTTCATATATATAATATGATAATGCTCCCCCATACATATATATACAATATACTTCTTCTCACATCTTCTCCCCTTTATGAATCACATCTTCTCATCTTCTCCCCCTTTGTATAGTATTCTTTATATACATCATCTCCCCCTTTTTGAAAAAAATGCTAAAGGTGTATTCTATATACTATACTATAGTACCAAAATGTGACAAGAAATCAGAATGTGCCATAACAATGAGTGGCATTGTCTTGTCTCATTTTTCTTGTAGCACCTTGCATGTATGCAATGCAATCTAAACTTCCACTAAAAGTTCTATCATGTGGTCAACAATGGAAAAATTGTTATCATGGATGAGAATTTTAGCATGTATAATATGTTTTTGTAATGCATCCATGTTTAGGAGAATCATGCCCTATATGTCTACAAGTGTAGCTCTTATCTTGGTTTCTTCTCTTAGAAATTCTACCTACATATCAGCTAGAAATTTGATCTTTGCATAGTGGGCAGAGCTATAACTCAAGTAAAGTTGCATTTATTGTGCATTTTCCTTTAGATCTTCATTAATTATTGAAATTTTATCTTTTATTTCCTTGGTAAAAATTGATGTGTCATAGAGTTTACCGAATAAGGAAGTTGCATTGATGCAAGAGGTTTCCAAAGAGCCTAGAATAGTAGACAAATCTACTTGATGAATTGCAATCCTTTGTGCTATTAGCTCCAAAAAATTATTTTCAAATTTCTTCTAAGATCTCCACAATAATTTCTCTTGTCCATTCACATCTTTGTTGAATTTCTAGACTACTTCTACAAGCTAAGACTAAATTGGTTGAGAAGTATCAACCTCTGTGTTGAGTGCCTCTGCAAGAATGTACTTAGCATCTTCAAGCACTTGAAATTATTTATTCCTTTCATCTGAAAGACTCTACTACTTATATTTCTTCTAAAGTAGCTCTCCTATAATGTGCATTTGATTAGGGTTAATACTGGGGATATCCCAATTTTGGATAACTATCTCCTCATCAAGATCAATTTCTTCTTTGTTATCTTTACCTTTGCTCAAAAATTTTGTACTTGGTTGAGGCTTGGTCTCAACTATCCTTTTACTCATCATTTTCATGCTTATAATAGAAAAAAAATAGTATAAATAGTAGAATTGAAAAAAAAAATACAAACTACAGTTATTGAAGAAATGCCTTGTGTAACCAAAATTGATGGAGGAGGAAGTATTGATTGCTTGGTAGATTAAGTTCTTGTCACTTCTATCAATGAAGTACTAAGATGAGTATGTGAAAATCTTTATTGGGTCCTTCAATTTGCAATGTTTGACACAACCAATCCTCTAGTAGATTTCTTTGAGCTTGATGTCTCTAATGCTTTGCTTAGTGAACGAGGAAGTGAGGTTATGACTATTGTTGCAATCTTCTCAAGGTTAGTCTCTGTTATGTTCTAAACCTCAGGGAGATCTTCCCAATTATTATCTTTTTCCTATTCCTCATCATCAATATTTTCATAATGTGTCACCTCTTCATTATCAATTTCCTCTTCCTTGTCATGTTCACCATCATCTTCATTCTTGTCACTAACATCAACAAAAAAATCACTTTTCTTATGAAGATTGAAAATATTTCTCCATGTGTTGTTGGAATTCCTTACTACATGTTCAATATCATTTATCAATATTTTGATTGATAGATTCTTTCATCTCCTTGACATTCAAGCTCAACGTGAATTGCCTTTGGGTCTGTTCATATATGTCTTTGGCAATTTTCATAGAATGTTCCCATCTTGGCTTAATTTTCTTCAATAAATCATTTGGAATTTATTGTACAAGTTGGTCTGGAGAATATTTCCATTTTTCCATCTTAGACATAACCATGTCTTCAATTTTCTTTTGCTCCTTTGCAATTGTTATCTCATATCCTAGTGATTTGAAATTTTCCATACTAGCTCAAGTGTCAATTTTGTTCAAATTTTCTAGGAATGAGGGTGGTGACCACTTAAAGATTACATATCCTCCTAATTTCTTCCTAGATTACCTCCTTGTGAATACTTCAGTAGATGGTCTAGTAGGTTTGATTATAATAATCATACCCTTTTTCTTTACTGGCTCATCCTCTTCTACTTCATCTTCTTCTATGTCATCTCTTTTTCCTTCTGTCAACAATAGAGTGGTGCTAGATTGTTTCAATTTTGCAATCCTTTTCTTCCCATTGTCAACCACCTAAGGGAGTTTTTTTTCAAGTTCTATTCTTGCATTTTCTTCATCATATGTGCCAAAATATTTAGCTTTTGGATCAACACACTAATTTAATAATGCTTCAATAATGTCCTTGATTTCATCAATGTTAACCTCATAACCTATAGGCTTGACCCATACAATTCTTTGTTTGACTACTTGTATATACAATTATCACAATCAACCATGAAATAAATATCATCTCTTTAGTCCTCAACAAGTTTCTTAGGGATTCTAAATCTATTTTTCATCTTGTCCTTAAATGCATCAAAATAGTTATCCATAATACTAATATAGTTTTGTCCCATTTGAGCTATATACTCATTGATTTGATAGAGAACAGGTACATCTTTCCTCCAAACAACTGTACCTTTTGATCAAAAAAATTGCACAAAAAAAAATAGATAAGTTAGGAGTGAACCAAATTTACAAGGGCCAAGTTCTTTGAAGTTCTTATGCTCTCCATGCTTTTGTTGAACTGATTCAACATCAACTCGGTTAGGTCAAATGGCAAATTGTTCTTGACCACTTTGAATGTGAGATCCACTGCTTCATAGCATACACTTTTCAAACAACTCTAATTTTATATCTTATGTGCAATCACATGTATAATAAATTTCAACTCCATATATGTGACACAGCTGATCTTCATTCCCCTTTCAAACCAATTGGCAAGGGTTTTCTTCTCGAGCTCCACTTGACTTAGGGTTTTGGTGGATTTGGCCTTCGCCAATATGTGGAAGTCCTATGATCTGATGGATCATTTTTATTTTTTTAATTTTATCAAAATAGGTTGCTCCAACCACAATTGTCCATTATGCAAATCTTTGAGAATAAATCTCATCCACTTAATTTGAAAATCATGTGGCATATGTAGAACGTGAGTAAAACCCTTCACTTCAAGGTGTTGATGCTCCAATTTTAACACACCATTCACACACAATTATTTCAAAGATTCATCCATTTCTAGAGTTCGTATATCATAGATAGAAAATCAAAACTATTTGTAGATATCATTAATAAATAGTTACCTTGGATGGAATCTGTGATTGTGCTCCAGTTGAACCTAGGGTTTCTGCAACTGCCACACTAAGCTTGAAGTCTGGTGCTTTCCATTCCACGCCTTGAACTAACATTTCATATCCTTTCTTTGATTTATTGATGGTGGATTCCATCACTCAATAGGGTTTGTAAAGACATAGAAGTTCTCAACAATAATTTGCATAGATCGCCTGGATGTACTAAAATCGCTCTAAATAGATAGCTCTTGAAAACTCACGGTAACAAATATATTTAATTTTTCCCTTTTTATCAAATGCTGCCTTTCAATCACCATAAATGCTTGGTATGATTACTTCAATGATGACATATTATCTTCCACTTGGCTTGCATTAAATGGTCAATAGGAAACTTCATGACTGGATGTCCGCATAATATTGAGTTACTCCCGACCTTGCTCAGTAATGACTAGCATTTTTTGTGATACTCAATGATCCCTTTGCATCTTGAATGCTAATATGGATCTTTACTATTAGCTGATTGGAACTGATGTAAGATTTCTTCTTCAAAATCTTAGTTCCAGTTCTTCTTGTGGGAGATCAAGTAAAAATGCTTGAGTCATCTAATTCTTGAGTGACATGTTCATCATTTCTTGGACTTGCATTCTCTGAAGATCTTGGAATCCTTTATTGTCTCATTTGTTTTTTGATGTTATCAGCCTTGGCTTTCTTTTCATCTTCAATTCTTCTAGTATTCATATGGTTCTTGGCAAGATGACCAATTTCTATACAAATAAAACATCTTTTGGTGGCATCTCTTGTCCTCATGTGATGTTTAACACAATTCATTCCAATGTGTCTGAATTCTCCATAGTAATGACATCTGCACCAAGTGTTATAGTCCCAACCAAATATAGCTTTTGCAATCTATTCTACTAGGTTCAATATCTTAGTTTTGCACTCTAAAGATTCATGCCCATGCTTCTTATGTTTGTGACATTTGCCTTCAAATTTAGGTTTCTCTTTGCATTCATTAGATATATGACCATGTTTATTAAAATTGTAACATTTTTTATTGAATTTAACTTTTCCATTACTCTAACATTTGTTTGATGTATGACCTATCTTACCATAGTGAACATAGGTAGGTCTTTGATTCTTTTGACCTCCTTGCTTCGATGATTCAACTTCCTTTGTGCATCCAATTCTTTCTTTGCCTTTTTGTTTGTATTGGATTTGCTCATTTATATGATCCATGTCTACTTGAGATTTCATCATCCTCTCATTGGTTTTCCTTTCAGTGTTTAGATCATTTTGTAGTCTTTCATTCTCTAATATTAGATTCATGATTTCTTCATTTACAGTAGTAAGCTGACTAATGAAGTTTGCCTGCTAAATGGATAGATGTTGAATTTCATTGTTCTTTCCTTCTATATCTTCTTTTATCTTTTTTTCTCTTCCATGACTTCACACAATCTTACTAACTGAATTTCTTGTTCTCTTTTTGGTTTTCTTAGTTCTTCTTTAAGTGTACCATTCTTTTCTAATAGTTTTGTGATTGCTTCATTTGAATTGCTTTCTGAATAGATGTCTTCAATTCTTTCTTCAATGTAGAGTTGGTCAATCATTTGGATTGCAAGATCTTTCCTTCATTTCAAGGATTCAGAGAGTTGCTTCTTTTCTTTCTTATGTTGCCCAATAGCCAAGACACAAATCCAACTTTTCATTGTCAATAGCCTTATCAAGTCTAAATACATCCATTACCTCTTGATCCTTTCTCAAGCTATTAAATTTTTCTCTTGATACCAATTATTGGAAATATATATGATACGCTAAGTTACTGAGAGGGGAGGGGTGAATCAACAACCAATAAAACTTAATATTTATTTACCAATTAATCTTCTATGTGAATTTTGATCTAATTTCATTCATAACAATTTGACATGTGATATGGTGAAACAAAAACCTTCCAAATAGAAAGTAAAACTTGGGTAGGGATGATACCCACAACCTTTAGTACTATAGTATAAAGTTGGTGTGTTAAGGGTTACAATGATCACTTTTGATGATATGCCCTGTTAGGAACAATAAGGATTGATAGGTCCACCTTGCAAAATGATTTACAAATATACAATGAAGTATGCACATGGTAAAGAGATTCTAAAAATACTATTAAGTCTACCTTGTGAAAAGATTTAATTGATTCACCTGTTAAGACGAAATAGTGGTTGATCTCTGATCTGCAACTTGATTTGTTGAATGAGATTCCTTTGAGTGTAATGATCACCTTGGTATGATAAATAAATAGTTTCTACTCCTTATACTATTGTAGCCTTTGTAATGCACACTTCTACTCTTCTCTTCCTATTACAACACTTTCATACTTACTTTGGATGTGATACAATATACTACATATATACCAATCCAAATTATAATTTAACGAAGTCAGCTACAATACAAGTTTACACAAAATACACAAAGTTAGCCCAACTAAAGGAACTCATGTTCTGAAGACTAGCTTGGTGAGGTTCTAATTCTTGCCATCCACTATCAATGCTCGGCATCATCATGCACTCAATAGACACAGAAGATTGGTCCATAGTAATCACTTCGAAGTAATCTAAACTCGGTCTATAGTAGTGAATTGGTGAATACTGGGAAACTTGTCATATAAATGTAATCACATGATTCACACTGCATAGCTTGGTCAATGCTATCACTATGAGCTTGGTATAAATTGAATCACTTGGTTGACATTGTGTGACTTGGTCAACACTAGATACCTTCCTTTCCTTCCTTTCATTTTTATCCTCTTTGTCAAGATACCTAAGAACAATGTGGCCAAGCTTGTTACATGAAAAAGAAATAATAGATGGTTTACCTTTGTATTCACCTTCTGATCTTCCAAACCTTTTTACAATAAGGGCTTCAATTTCATCAATCTCATCATTAGAACTATTATTGTAACTTTTCACATGTTCACCTTTTCTTTTGCTAAGAACTAGTTGTGACTTGAATGCAGATTCAATAGTGATAGGTGTGTATTTGACAAAGTTAGACATCTCAAAAGTAGTAATTCTACCAATACCACTTTCTAAGGTTGAAGTGTTACTTGCTGGGCATCTACATTCTGGGATTGTAGAGACTTTAATGACATAGATAGGGAGTAGAGTCCTCAATACCTTACTTATTATTGTTTCATCCTTGATTTCTTGATTTGAACCATGAATAGCATTAACAACATCTTTTAATCATGTTCAGTATTACACTATATGCTTACCTTCAATCATTCTCATGTCATCAATTTTTCCTCTTAGACTTGGCTCTTAAGACATTATTATCAACTGTAAAAATGGTCTTCAATTTGTCCCACATTTTCTTTGCACTATCACAATCTTTTAAGTAATCAAACTTGACATATCTTAGGGTTGAGGCAACTCCAACATTGCTTGTTTGTGTTCTTGCTTCTACTTTAGTTGATCACCTATCAGAGGAGTAGTGATCACCTTCACATACTCTTTGTCCACAAATTCGATAGTAGCATCACTGATACTAGATATGCGAAACCTCATCAAGGTTTGCCATGTTGGAAAGTTCTCCTTATTCAGCTTGGGTATATCTCTCTTATGAGTCATGATCTTTAGCTTTTAAATGTCTTATAACTTTTCTATGTAAGCATTGAAATTTGATAATAATTATTAGAAATGTTTAGAATAAATGAGATGGGGGCTGGTGAATCAATTACTCAAGGTCCTTGTGTACCATTTCAACAATAAAACAAAAACTCATTATTCTACTTATCCTACTATTGCTTAGTCTCTACTAAAATTTTGTCTTAAACATAACTTGGTTTGCATAATGAAAACATCTTCAAATGTAAAAATTATAAAGTATTCAACACAAATCCTGACACTAGGATTTAATGTGGAAACCTAGTTTGGCAAAAACCACCAGCAACATATCATTACTTTTCACTCTTTCCAAGTAAGCTCTATTAGGAGCCAACCCTATTAAACTTTACAAAATAGACTATTAAATGTAACCTTGTTAAAGGAATTAATCACCCTATTAGGAGTGGCCTTTTCAGAGGAGTTTGATGATTACATTTATAATGTCATTTAGTTGAATGATATACATAGACTGTTAAGTGTTCCAAATGACTATTAAGTAAACCTATGCTAAAAGGATTTCAATAAAAATTGTTGATAATGATTAGAAAGAAAACAATAGGTTTTGATCTATCTGACTACGATTAACTTTTGCAAGTTCAAATATCTCTTTGGTTAATGTGCTGAGTCACTGATAAATTCTTCACTATCATCCTTGATCTTGATTCACCTGGAAATCATTCAAGCAATAATCCTTCTCTTCTCAAAAATACTTAAGCCTTATGCTCATGTTCACTTATCAACATTAGCATCATCTTCTATAAGCCTTCTTTTCTAGCTTTGCATTCACTCATACTTGTGTGCTTCTGATCAACCTTCTTTTGTATTTTTCTTTTGCATATAATTGCATTTGGACACATACACATGCATCCCCTTGTGGATCAGCTATGTACCTCTCTAAATAGGCAATTCTTGCTTTACCATTTTCTATGATCATTGTAGATCTTAGGGTTTACGGTTAGGTTTAACACAATTCATTAAATATGTCCATCGTCTTGATCTTTCTATAGAAACTTCTCTAGAAATCATCAATTAGGTCTCTACCTAATCATCACCTTGAATTTAATGATCCAACTCATCATTCTTATCATCAACACAGTCTACATCTCCCAAGAAATCAACTGAGTCTACTGGAAATCAAGATTTCTTTCAATTCATTCATCTACTAATACTTGACAATCTCTAAATTATGACAATTGGTCATCACTAAATAACACTCGATTAATACTAAATTTTCTCGACGCTAACTATGGCTTCATTGACACTAGTATCACTTGGCCTTCCTTAGCCTTTTTCTCTATTGCTTGGGTTAGCTTAACTTTTGATATGAACAAACACTTTGTCTCATCCCAGTCAAACTAATTAGATGCCCATTGTAACTTCCTTTTCATAACTTAACCTTTCCTCTAGGTGTTATTGTTATGAGGAACATCTCAAATCATCTTTATCAATAAAAATAGATATGGCATTTAGATTAGGTAGCAGTATGTCTTATCAATAGAATGGCATCAATAAAAAATAAAAATTTGTTCCAATTGTAAGTTTCCAACACATAATAACAAAATGGATTTTCCATACCTCTGATTGCCCCCAAGAATCACATGGTTATATTCATCTAACCCATATGCTCTATGTAAAGTGCACATTATTTTACATAGGGGAAGTATTTATAGCTTCCTTGTATGGGAGGGGGTCTTCTTTTTATTATCATTCTTATGATCTATAGTAGCCGAAAGGGGCAAACAAGCATAAAGTTGCATGGCATAGGAGAAGTCATAGCTGACAAGTGGTGTTTTGATCATCCCAGAGTGATGGAGGGCCCAACATCTTGGTATTTGAAAAATATCTAAAACAACCATCTCAAGGCCTAGACCTCATTTCCCACATCTTCTCTTGCCTTGGGTATTGTAAAAGTGTCCAGCTACTACTATTACTGGTAAAAATCGATCATATTCACCAATTTTTGAAGATTAAATATTATTAATAATAAAAAAATGTACATATAATAGGAATATAGTGGCAGTAGGATTGGCTATGATTGTTTGTATAAAGAACTAATAATAACATGTTAACATGAACCCTGGGCAAGAGTTTCCTCCACAACAAGAACTAATACTATGCATTGGGTCATTTTTTATCTCAAATTTTGTTACCATAGTAGAATATTATATATATTTTTTAAATGGTTACTACAACCAATAATTAGATTCATCTCAATAATAAAATATTTTATTCTTCATGACCTTCAATATCCAATTACACATTGTAGCAGTTATCAAGACAAATGAAAATGAATTGGCAAAGTATACTTCATCTTGTCCTAACAAATAAATTGGAGCATTCAAGTAATTTTGTTGAGTATGTGTAATGAAGTTTGTAGACTCTTAGAACTATATGGGGTCATTTATAATGCTATCATAAATGATCAATGGGATTGAGAAGTGTGATGTTGTAAGCTAAATTTATATAAGAATATGATCCTTACTAATTAGTTACTATAGTTAATTAAATCCTTTTTAAGCGGGATCAAAAGATTAAGGAAAATATCACTAGTATGCAATTTTCACTATTGCATCTGATGGATACTATGATATTGTATCTAAGAAAGTAATACTTTCTAGTAAGTACTTATTTTTATCAAATAGAATGTCTAAGTAATTAAGAAAGGTATAGTGGTTTTAAGTTATTCTAAATTTTACCATCTCTAGATTTGGTTTGCATCAATTTACATGGTTTCTCCACTATCTATGCCTCCTACACGATAATTGTGGTTCCCTTGATCATCTCAAATATAACTAGGTTAACAAAAAGTCAAATTGTCCCTTCACATTTGAGAAAGCATGACTCAAGCTTCTAACGATAATTAATATAATCAGTAAGATGATTAAGCTTCTAAAAATAATTAACATAATCAATACAATGATTAAAAATAAATAATACAAGACTTTATCACTTTACATTATGAACTCTAATAAATATTTTCAATTACCCTTGTCTCTAAAAATGTTTATTAGATAATACATTTAACTAATAACTCAACATTATACATTGATATTTAATATCTTAAATTTTCTCTATTCATTAATCTGGTGTATTTAAATACAACTCACTCCTAGTTCTATGTAATTTAGATTTATTACATCAATCACATTTTACAACCCGTGCAATCATATGTCTGTGCTTATTAGTTGGAGATGGAATGGTTACGTGAACATTCACTTTGAAATCTATTTCTTTTTTTTCACATACATGAAGAAGTAGTGCATTGTAGTGTTTTTTAACAACGCAACTAGTGTATAATATTCAGTTCTTTTCTCGTGCAATGTCAAATATTCCTCATCAAAATTATACTGAATACCAAACTCGTGCCTTATCAATATTCAAAATGTTTATTTACATCAATATACATAATGTTTGTAATATCTGTAGACAGTCTACTCCTGATATTATATAAAACACACGAATTGTTTTGGATGCACAATCCCTAATAGGCGAGGAGAAATCACTATATCTGTACGCTCAAATATAGAGGAGCTTTTATTTAACTTAATTTGTCATGTTGATTCGTGGTAAAATTGAAATCAATCGTCAAGCCAATCTAGACTGAACTGTGCTTCCGTAGTTGCAACTATAAGCTCTGGAATCGAAATGTTCTTGGCACGCAACCACTGCTTCTCAATCTTCTCATCACAAATAACTAGCCTGAGGGAAGTCAGTTCACAAATAGATCTTGGCAACCTCTTCAAACGGGAACACTCTCTCATATCAATCTCAGACAACTTCTTTAGTTTCCCTATTTCGTTCGGAATTTCTCTGAGCCCCTCACAGAATGAGATGTCAAGACATTCTAGTAGCAGAAGATTTCCAATTGATGATGGGAGTTCTTTTAGGCCTGGTAAAGCTGATAACCTTAGCATTCTAACAGCGCTCATATTTCCTAGCTCATAAGGCAAATTATTAACAAGGTGGCAATTGCTAATAGACCACATCTTAACGCAAGGCATATCAAAGAAACTAAGGGGCATCTCCTCCAAGGTGCTAGAGTGATCAATGTTAAAATCCTGCAACTTGGTGATGTTGAATGAGAATGCCTGTTCAAATCCTTGACATAAGCTTAAGGAAAGCTTCTCTAAGTTTTGTAGTTGTTTGCTTTGTGCTTGAATAGTAGGTGAAATCAACCTCTCAAAGTGCACACTCTTGAGTTGAGTTAGTGACAATAAAACATCGAGACCTTGTACAGTTGCGCTCTTTGCGCCATAATTTAACACCATCAGAAATTTTAGATTTTTCATGGATATTAGAAACGGAGGAAGAGAGTATTCACTTGAAGTAAATAGTAACAATAGAGCCACTGTTTCAGGTAAATTCATCTCAATCCACTGATTTTGTTCTATAGGGCCTACATGAATAAATGATAAAAGAAATCAGATTAAATCACTGTATATGTTGGCTGATCATAAATTCTTGAAATTTAATCTAGAAAAAAATAGAAACTAGAAACGAGTTTATAACATTACATTATGATTGTGAACATTAGTATCTTATAATTCTGCTAAACAAAAATTAAGACAAATGCACTATTACATCCAAATCTTTTGAAAAGTATTGGTAGCATGTTTACTATACACCATAAAAAATTGACTAGGATATAATTCCATATCAGTAAACACTATAGTTTCATGTGAGAAAGAAATAGTTTAATACATATGAGGAATTAGTTGCCAAGAGAATAAGTTGCCGAGAGAAATGATGTAAATATTTAAAATTATGGCTGATATTTTGAAAAGATTAGCAAAAAAGTGTTGGAAATAAATAATGAAGAGATTCCTTTGATCAACATACCTGTGTGAATGGAGAGCACCTGAACATTACATGCAGTATGATTAAGCAATTCCCATTTTTCTTGCAAATTATGTTTCATTTTGTCCATGAAAAGTCTCTTCTTGTGGCCTAGACCACCTTGGCATGCCAAATAAAGGGCCAATTCATGCATTACGTTATGCTGAGAAACGTACAGCTGGGATGACTTCTCATGGGAGATTGCTGCTCCATTCCTGATAAGTGTGCTTCACATTAGCTTATAATTCAAACATGAATAAAGAGATAATTAAACCTGGGAAAGGAAAGACAAACACCTTGGAATGCCAGTCAAATTTAACAAGTTTCTGCTTGCAAGGTCCTTTAAGATGGGAAAAGCATTATGTCGCTCTAACTTTCTAACATAAACCCATATGTCCAATAATACATCAGCACATATTTTTTGGTCCTCAGGAAATAAACTTAAGTCTAGGAAGCATTCCTTGTCTACATCATCTATGGAATTGATACTAAGCTCCAACAATCGAATAAGCCCGTTTTCATGATAATCTGATATGCATTCTCCTTTAGAAATATTGTTCTTTGCCCTCTCCCAAATCTCACGTGGTTGCTCATACAGACAGCTTCCGATCACGTTTAGAGCAAGTGATAGGCCGCCACATTTCGCTAGCAACTGTTAATTGAAGAAAGGTCAAGATAATTTATTAAAAAAACAAACCAGTTGAAAGGAATGGAAAATTCTTTCATGTCATGTAGGGAATATAATGGGAGAACACCTAATTTCAATTCAGAAATTTTTAGAATTCTATTAATTGTTCGATACGATATTTAAAGTCTTGAATCTAATATAAGCCATTATTGTAAGGAAGCCTATTCGGATCCAAAATTCTCTAACATCCTGTTATTCTTATTTTAATATAAATTCTATCTAATTAATTAGTACTTCGAAGAAAATATATTTCAAAATGTTAATTTATTATGCACAATTAACTAATTCAATCTACATTTGTTATATGTCAATAAAATCGCCTTTTCCACTAAACGTCCATTCTGAATTCCACAACCGAAAGTGTCCTATGATTTTAGATATATCAGAATATTCTTTTCAAATGCTTTTCCTGTTTCAATCGATGCTTCTAGCACTACAATTAGGAAAAGGTTGAATGCACTATCTATTACGACTGACATATTAAGTGGCGCATTTTCGGAGAAAAGAAAGCTATGTGAATCGTTTAAAACACTCTGGAATAATTAAAAGAAATAAATTATTATACCTCCTCCACTAAGTTTGCATTTGCTAGTGCTTGGAATTGATGGCTGTCCAAATGCCCAGAAACAGAAAAGTGACAGCGCATCTTCTCGGCTCAATAATGGTAACTGATATAGCTGAGTAGTTGGCGTTGTGGGAATAGTGGAATTATCTCTGCTTGCTGCAACAGTTTTGTATCCCGGTCCTTCAAATAGTAAATTTTCCAAACAATCTTTGGACCACACATTGTCCAAAATAACCAGAGTTGGTTCCGATCGAGTCAAAATCAATTGTTGGACTCTCAATTGTTGCATCTTTGATATTTTGAAATCCTGGGCTCTTCTTTCCGGCAATCTTCTCCTACATAGTCTCCAAAATCCCCATCAGGTCCGGGGACTGCGAGACGGTGATGAAAATTACACTGTCACGGAAATATGCTGCCATGCATGAAAATACAATTTTTTTTAGGCTAAGTACCCTACCACGCACCAGTAGGTGTAAATACAAAATATAAATCAGAGCACCGTAATACCTTAAATAATTACCTCTGAGTTGTGCATCATTGCAAAAAGCCAAAGCGAGAGTAGTATTTCCTCCGCCTCCCATGCAATGCAACCCAACAACTGACATATAGCTCTTGAACAACAGTCTCCTCAGTTCTCCAACACATTTGCCCAGTCCCACGTAAAACTGCGATTTTCCGGAAACACTATGTGCGGAATCGTCTGATATTACAGAACTACCGATGATGTTATTCAAAGCCATTTGTTGAACTTCTTTCAAACAGCTAATTTCTACAGCAGTCTGAAACTTAAAGCCTAGTATTATACGACTTTACACACCTTACAAATTTTCTTGTCTTTCGAATCTTATAAGACCTGTTCGATATTATAGAAGTTGGAGACGCGTCGTGACTTATTCGCGTTGGCTTTCATGAACTTTCAGTAAAAGTAGAATGCAGCTACGAGGTTTTGCTAGGAGAATCGGGTGTCTGCAACATTCTTTATTTGGAAGTGAGCTCGAAGAACACTTTGAATCAGTATTTACTAAATATATAATGGGAATTTTCTCTTCGTATGGAGGACTCCAAGACCTAGCGTGACATAACTTTAATTAATGAATTCCTCGTCTTTTTGCGTCGTAAGTTCTTGGTAAAGAGAGAAAATATAATATTTTTACGCCCAAGGCGTTTCCTATATAAACTGTCCCAACTGATTTTCTCCATCAATGGCGTGCGTTTCTCCTCAGATATGGACGACCATTGAATTCATCCCGGTCGTTCATTTTGATAGAACACGACAAACAACCTTTCGAAGTGAGAATAATGCCATCGCTTTTTCTGATGAGGCCTTTCACAGTCGAAGCATAATGATGTGTTAGTAGCAGCTGGGCGATGTGGGCCCAGCGGTGAGTGTCATCTCTACGGGCCAACAAACTTTGATAGCATTCAACAAGACATGCTCTGGTAGACATGTCAACAAACTTTTGATAGCATTCAGAAGACATGTCAATTGTTTGACAGGACGCCTCATATGAAACAGCTGGTCTGGTTAAACTCATGAGATTGGAGAACATGCACAAAATGTATTTGATGAAATGAATTGTAAAATTTTTAGCCATGTTTGATGGGCAGGTGTGAGGCCATACTCCACACCCTTTACCAGCATCCTTCCTGTCTGTGCCAAAACGAGGGCTTTCGAATGGGATATGGAAATCTGCCACAAGATAAAGAAAGGGATTTTTTCACATGCTCTAGTTGTAACTACCCTTGTAGACATGTTTCAAAAATGCCAAAATGCAGAAGCATAGACAATGCATCTGAACCTTTGGTAGAGTGCCTGAAAGAAATTTGCTCTCCTAAAACGTTCCAATGCAGTGCATGAACACAAACTCATTGTGTTGTGGGAGGTTTTAACAATTAATCAATGTTTATATCACTTTTTAAGGCAACCTAGTAGCTGTCTAGGCTAATTTTGTGCATCTATAATTTCTTACCCGTATATCAAAATTTATTCTTTTTTTTTTGTGAACCTCTGTAGATGAGTGAAGAGATTAAAGCTAACATTTCTTCTTTTCTCCATCTACGGAGCTCTTTGTAGAGCTCTTAGAATACAAGGTGGTCTAAAAGTGACATTTTAAAACATTTGCCCAAGACATGCCCACTAAGACCCCTCAATATCTAGTAGAGTACTTTTTGCACAAATGGACCAATCATCAACCAAGAAAACTAAAATATGATCAACTATTAGTACATTTGTGATCTGTTATTAGTACATTTTTATGGTGGAAATTGGGGGGGAAAGGTAGTATTTTGGATGTGGCAGCAATATGTACATGGGTGGCAATTGATCACTTTACCTTACTAACTCTTATAATTTCTGAACCAAACACCCACACAAATGTTGGAGAAAGTAATAATTAAATATGTACCAATGGAATTAGTTGGACTACAATATGATGGTATAAAATATAGTAAGAGAGATAGCTTAGATTATAATTATGTTAAGTATAATTTATTTTTTAAGGAAACAATTTGAGCTCAAATTTGTATTTATATTATAATTATTATTATTATATAGTCTAGAATCTAAATATCATACAACTATTGAAATAGAGTTTATAATTTTATGTAATTTACACAATAATACTAGTTAGGAAATTACTAGACAAAGTTCATTAAGTATTTTAATTATCATCATATGTTCTTATTTACCACAACATGTAATAATGCTCTTTCTACAAGTCATTTATATAAAAACTAGAATACAATATCAATTACTTGTTCCTATTTGAATAAGTTTTCATGATTGTATTAATAATTTAAGAATATTTTTCTTCTACTTTAGATGCATAACCCTAATAGATGAAGTTATAAACAACCTTCAAAAAATTAACAAGATCTAGATCCATGAGGTTATCTATAAAGAATCAACTTACTATTTGTGATAATTTTCAAGAACATATGCAAATTGGTTTGCATGATACCATCATAGAGTTCTAGATAATTATCTAGAGAGTGTCTTATAAAATATATCTAATTTAGTACTACTATTGAACATATATAAACTTGGCACATGAAAATTCTCAAGATAAATAAATAAAAATCTTATAATCACATTAATTATCGAGTAGCATCAATAAAAACCCCTATTGTACCTCACTTTTCTTCTAAATTCAAACATTGTGAATTCAAACCTCTTTTTCAATCCTTGTATCATGCCATTCTTAGATTTAATTAATAATAATATATTGAGGCTTCCTCCTATCCATTCTATAGACCCTTCTAAACATTTTCCACATTCTTCAGAGTCAAAAGAATTTTCTCTACACCATTGTCAACTCAAGCACATTACAAAATGTTGTATATGTTTGAAATATGAAATCCAACATCTTATTGATGTAAATAATATAGCATGTTTTATTGATGTGTGATTGTTGTCCATACACTATTTAAATGACACAAAATGAGCCTATTTCACATGAAAATAAACATTGGTCAAGTTGGAACCCTTCTTATTACAACTTGCATATTATGGGAACAAATTTCAAAGTTGGGTTTACATTGAGTAACCAAAATGTTGATGTTTAATGGGGAATGGAAGAAGTTAAGAGGCTCCATAGAGAGGACACTCACTAGTGCCCCTACATGATCAATGCTTTGATTGAGTTGGTTGAGCTAAGTCATTAGTACCTTAACTTGACAGATCATCTTCTTTTGCTAGTAAAATATTTTGATCTCTATGACATGCATAGTCCACTTGTTCATGACTTGAGTGCAAATAAATGTATGCTTAGTCAAAATGCAAAGTTTAGCTATCCCCAAATGTGTAAATTTCTTGGTAATGTGTAAATGGTGTTATGTTAATTTTTTTTAGTTTCATTTTGAAAATTATAGTTAAATTTGATAGTTTTTTATTCAAGATTTTATTGTGGAGTATCTATTAGTCAAGTATTAAGAGGTCCTTATTTTATTATGTTATCTAATGTATGATCGTAAGATTATTTTTTATACCACACATTCAAATTATCAATTGTTCTAATCCATTTATATTAAACTTTGTTCTACAAAAATTACTTGACTTTATTTAACCAAATAACTTTGTTAGTGTCAATCCTCTAAAAACAAAGTTCATTATTATGCTTTATTTTTTTCTCATCCAAATTATTTTATGTAGCTTCCTTCTAGAATTTTTCATATTGCTAAATGAGATGAAAATTAGTCTACACTTTTTAGTTCTAATACTAACATCTCTACAAATACTTATTTTATTTTGAAGCCTCATATTTCTAGTTTTTATGGCACTAATATTATCTTAAAATAATTGAAACTAGTCTTTTCCACCCTAATTAGTCTTTAGAAAGATTAAATATGTTGGAGCTTTGTTAGCAACTTTGACACTATCTAGCAAACCCTTCTACTTGATACACTTATCCTCCTTAAGTTGTAGAAGACATTTCCTCTTGCTTCCAAGAACATCTAAAATATGAAAACTTTTTCTAAAACATATGAGAACTATGCTACAAGAAAATTCAAAACAATAATTTATATCCAATTAAGGATATTACCAAAATAATGGTCCAACTTTTAATTAATTCATTAATGACAAATTGACTCTTGAATACCCTAAAGTGTTTGACTAATGTACCCTAAAATAAATAGCTCTATTTTTAATGTACAATTATAATTTTCAACTTTAAAAATTTTATATTTACAAGTTACTATAATTTTTTTAGGGAGCATGATATAGGTTTGAGTAATTTCAGGATCATTTTCACTCCTACATAACATCAAAACATAGTAGACTAGGAATGTAACCCTATTAAGTAGGCATTATGAGATTATTGCATTCTTAAAAATCATTCTTTTGGTTTTATATCAATCTTTAGATAGTATTTTGGAGAGATATACTACTTGTAGAAGTATTTTCATTTAAATGGCATCCAACACTTGGTTTATGTATAAAAACTTTAATATTTTAAAATTAAATTATGATAAATTTTGTAATTTTACTTTGTGCTATATAGCTTATTAAAAGTCAATGACTACTTTCATTATTTTAAATTTAAAAAATGAACTTGTAACCTAAACAATTACAAAAATTGAGCAACTATTCGTGTACCCACTAAACCTAACAATAAGTCCTAGTTACAAAATAAAAATCAACATTATATCAATAGAGTACCTCCTTCTAAATCTATAAACATAGTTCAGCATAAAAAATGCATTGTAAAAATGTTCGAATCCATTGTCCTTCAATCTTCCATGATCATGTAATTTAAATTTTGCTACTCATTTTTATTAGCACATACATAAGATGATATGGATGAATAGATTCAGGGAAATTGATACAGTGAAATATTAGGATGAAGATGACAAGGGTAATTACAAGAGGATATTAAGATGATATAAATATTGAAAGTGTTCTTAAAGAAAATGATAGACATGTTGACCTCAATTGAGTGAAAAATTACATTAATCTTAGTTTCTTTTTGTTATTTAGGCTCAAATAAGAAACAAAGGTGTTTTTTTAGTTAATTCCTTGTAAAAATCAAGGGTTGACAATAAAAGTTCAAGATGAAAAGATAAGAATAAGAGTAAGTAGGTATAATGCATAAGAGAATGAGGAGGTGATAAAAAAATATGGGTGATAAAGGAGATTAAGAGGTGAAAGGAAATGAGTGGATGAGATAGAGTGGTAGATAGAAAATATTATGTTAATGTAACACATAACATGATGGAGTTTATTCAGACATGTTGGGAGATGTGAGAGGGAAATGGTCAATGAATTAATTAAATAAATAAATACCAAAATTAATTTTTTAATAATGGAAAAGATCAAATAAAGAAACAAGTAATGTTTTTCATATGGCTATGAATCATATTTGATCCATGCAAGTGCAAATGATTTGATAGGACCATGGGTCATGAATTACAAAAGGTCTAATGAAAAAATAGATAATTAAAAAACTAGAATTTATTTAATCATGGATATAAAAGATGATGAATAGAATAAATAAATAATAATAATTTTTTATATAATAGACAATGACACCAAAATGAATGAGTTAATTAAATTTAAAATATTATATGATACAATAGTTAAATAAATTAAATATTTATATAACTCACATCAATTTTAGTTTTTATTATTGGAAACAAATAGATGAATTTAATTCTGAAACAAAGGAAGGGAACATTTAGGAAATCAAACTAGTCACTTCTCTCCTATTAAGGTCTTACAATAATTCAAAGATGAAACCTTTATGTATGAGTTATCTTCTGTTATAGGAGCTAGGGAATGGAAGTCTCTTCTAGATCAATATACTCATGATTTTGGCCAAGACATCAATTTTGACAAAAGTATACTATTTTAATATTGGACTCCTTGTAAGATAGGGTCAATCACATTCTAGGATGTTAGTTAGCTTCACTCCTAGATACTTACCTGGGTTCCGTCCTCATAGTTCAAGAGGTCAACCAAGAGTTTTAGAATGTTATACGAGAAAGACTATAGAGATGTTGATACTATGGAAAGAGAAAGGCCCTCAAAAGTGTGGTAAAAATCTAACTCCTTTCTACTTATTTGCAAGACATCCGTGTTTATTTCTCCTACATATTCAAAGTATTCTCTTCTATGGACCTCAACCATAAGATAATTTATAGAAACTTTATTTGGAATAGTATGGAACAAAAAGAAAGGATTGGATTGGTGAATTAAGATACTATCAATAATCCAAAAGCATTGGATGGTTTGAGCATTAGAAAAGTGGCTGATATAAATAAAGAACTCTTGACCTAATGCAAAGCATGCACTTTTAGAATGTCATAAATATTGCAAATGACATGCAAACATAGGGATATTAGTTTTTTTTGGAAAGATCTTAGAACAAGGATTATGATTTAGATGGTGAAATGAATACATGTTTGACAATGTGAATGATTTTTTAAGTTTTGTGAAACAAGGGCCTTCTGAACTCTATTTCCTTGTCTTTTTCTATGGTAGTTCAAAATCAGTTTTTGGGGAAACTATGAAGTGGATTTATCCCAAATTTGTAGACAACGCTCCTAATAACTTGTCTTTTTACTGTTGAATCACTTTAGTGGATATTTTAGAAGAGTTTTTGTAGTTTTTTTTTCTTTTATTTAGAAATTATTTATTCATCATTTAAGAGGGATTTTGATGAGTTTATTGAATCAAATAAAGATGATTTGATTTTTAGCTGAAGGAGAAAAGATGAGAGAAGCTTTCCAACAACAACAAATAGGAAATGTTTAGATGATAGATAACACACAAGGATCAGATCCGACCCTCGTTCCTCTTTTATATTGTCTTCTCTTCTTTAATTGTATAAGGATGGTTCCTATTGCTTGAGAAAGTTCTATGTTTGTGATTCCACCTTTCTAGAATTTTCTAATGTTTAAGATACATTGCATAGTTTCCAAGAGAAAATAAATGAATCTAGTTTAAATCTACAATATTCTCTTTGAGTTGTTGAGTCATTTTTCAATGTAAATCAGAAATAACATGAAATATTAATAAGAATCAGGGTTTCATCTAGATCTCTCCATTGTGTAAATTAGTAAAGTATTGATAGAAATTAAAAAAAATTTAATGTTCTTTTAGCTTCTTGTTGTGAGATGTGTATTTCTTCTTTCATACTTCAATCCAAAGGATTGACTAAGTTTCTTGTAAGAGAATATATATTTGTTGATATTATATGTGAATCTGATAAGTAGGTTGGATTGAAATTGCTATTGTGAGATATTATAAGGTATTATTTCATAGATTTGAAGCTACTTCACTAGTCTCTATTAATTTTTTCTAGGTCTTTCGACTCAAATACCCAATTGATAAGGCATTGATCTCAGCTAGATGATGTGAATTCTTTTTTGTCTCATGTATGGATCCTACTGCAATATCAATCAAAATCATATTTCCTATCATATTTTGAGAATTGAATGTAGACCTTTACTATTCTTGTCGGTTGTTAGGTTGTGTAAGTAACTATTGCATCCTTAATTTTTTGCATAAGTACAAAATATTGTCTAGGTCATATATATTTAATGTATTCATTAATGTTCTTAACAATAGTTATATTATATGAATCCAAGGTTCATGTGCCTAGTTTTTGGAGAGCTTAAAGGGTATAAGGAAATTGTTTCCTTGTTAGTTGTGTTAGTATCTCTAACTCTTGTTGTCTATTAGTGTTAAATACTTAGTCATTTACTAGGCAGAGTTAGAGAATCATCACTGCTATTGAGCTACTCTATATAGGCCAAGTCATGTACATAAATATGTATGTACTGAGCTTTATAGGAGTCAGGTAAGTGTAAGGTCACCAAGTATTTTTTACACCAACCAAGCTCAACACCTATTGAGAAGTTTAAAACATATAAGTATGGATTTACATAGTATGTGCTGAGAAAAAAATAGACTAAATATCAATAATGTTCAGTATCAAAAAATAGTAAAGGGCAAGAAATATAGAATTTACATAAAAGTTAAGAGTGATACAAAATTTGAGCAAAAAATTTCTCAAGTCGACATGGAAGGAACATTTAATATTTTTAGAGGTTGTTACAAAGAGTTTTATGCATTTATGATGTGGATCATAGATCTCTATGTTTTGTGATCAATGATTCAGATAAAGATGAACCATGTGGAAGCATCTAGAAAAATCTTTATGAAATTCTTTGAAAGGAGAAGGTTTTAACCTAAATCATGTGATAAGAAGTGAGTGGAAGTGTAATTGCAAAAAGAAGAGCAAGAAAGGAAGATAAGGGATATGCAAGAAAATCAAGATCAAATCAAAAGACAGTGAAAGTGTTATGTTATCTCTTAAAAGATAAAGTGACTGAATCATAGCACTAAAAGGAAAGAAAAGTTTTATCATATCAAAAGAGAGGATTAGTTTACAAAGAGAAGACTCGGAATCAGCTTACAGAGCATACCAAAATTCAAGTAATAAATCTTGTTTAACTAAATTGAATAAGGGTAAATCTATTAATAGAGTAGTCTTAATGAATCTTTATAAATCTCCTAACAGAGTCCTTACTTTATTGTAAGTGTTAAATCCTCTAACAAGATGACACCTAGCAGTCTCATATGCTTTTAGCAAGGTAGAACCCTCATAGGGTAGGTCATATATTATAATCGAGCATTGTAACCCTATCAAGTTAACTTTATTACTGTAATAGTAAATTTTATTTATGTCATTCCCACCCCAGTTTTAACTTCACCTTGGAGGGTTAATGGGTAACAAATATTGTGTTATGTGTTTATTTTCATGCATGTTATAGTTTATATTTACATGTTACAACAAGTTAATTATTACAAATTTTACATGCACAAGACAACTAGTGAATGTGCAAATGAATTATTGAAAAGAAAAAGTTCTTAATATTATGATTCACCTTACCTCAATCCCCCCCCCTCCCTCTCAGTCACTTGTTATCATCTTTATACTTCCATCAATCAACAATTGGTATGAGAGCATCTGGTTCTCTGGAAAGAGATTAATCACTTGGAGATGGAGGCTTTTAAACTAGTTAAGGTTAATGACAATAAGGTGATTGACATCCAACTCATATTGTAGAAACTTGAGAAAGAAAGATAAGATCTAAATAAATCCCTAAAAAGAAGAAAGGAATTGGTTATCTGGGATAAATGATTTTCTTATCGAGAAGTTGAGATTGAAGGATTCTTTGAATCAATCAATCCAAATGGCAAAGCATCTACATATATCCTTGAAAATAAGAAACTCCTAAATGAAGAGAGAAGAAGACAAAAAATTGAACATGAAATTCAATTAGTAAGATTATGTGAAACTTAATCAAGCAAAAGAAGAAAGGTCTATGGCTAAGGAAGAAAAAAGAGTAATGGCTACCAGAGTTGAAGAAAGGATATTAGTTTTGATGTTAAGGTCAATTTTTCTATTAGTGACTCACTACTTAGTAAAATAGTTACATTGATACCAAGCTCTATAGTTGCTACTAAGCTTATCATTCATCCAACAGTGTTAACCAACTATCTCAATTGCTACTGAGCTAAAAAAATAGATTTTAGTATAGCCTGAGTGTTGTAGTATCTTCTAAGCTATATAATGTTAACTGCATTCTATAGTGTCAAGAAAGCTCTATAGTGTATACTGAGCTCTTAGTGTTAACTTAGTGAATCCAGTGTTGATCGAGTCATTCAATGTCAACCGAGTGATTCAATAGCTACTAAGTTTCTTAGTGTCCAATGAGTCACACAATGTTGATCGAGTTTGAGCTACTTGAAAGTGATCAATATGGATTGAGCTTTGACTTCAATTGCATACGAGATTTTTTCAAGCATTGATAGTATTTGTCAAGCATCATAAAATCATCGAGTTGTCTTCAAAACTTGAGTTATAGTAGTTGGGTTGACTTTTTGAATTATGATGAATTTGGTATTGTAGCCAACTCTAGAAGGTAATGAATTGGATTGGTATATATGTAATGTATTGTATAATATCCAAGAAAGTATGTGAAAAAGAATAAGGAGTGTATGAGTGTGAATTGAAGAAGGCTACAAGTAGGATAAGGGACAATAGAGATTTGACTATCACAACTAGGTTATCATTGTAATATGAGGAATCTCATTCAACAAACCAGAGTTACAGATCTAAGATCGGCCATTGATTCATCCTAATAGGTGCATTAGTCAAATCCTTTAATAGGTTAAACTTAACAATCTTTTTTAAATCTCCTAACAGAGTGCATACTTCATTGTATGTTTGTAAATCCTTTAACAAGGTGGACTTCATAGTCCTTATTGCTCCTAATAGGGTAGATCACTAGAAGCTTTCAATTGGAAGTCTTAATAGGTTAACTTTACACTACAGTACTAAAGCTTCTAGGTATCATCCCCACCATAATTTTACTTTCTAATTGGAAGGTTTCTGGGTCACCATATCTTGTGTCAAAGTATTATGAATTTTTCTATTGCTTTCATTATTTCATACATGCAATTAGTTTAGAATAATAAATGAAGGATTTATTAGCGAAATAAGATCAAGTTTTATTGGTTCTTGATTCACCTCCTCCTCTCTCAATAACATAACCTACCTTATGTTTCCCACAATTAGTATCATAACTTTTGGTTCTCACAAAAGAAGTTTAACAACTTGAGGTAAGATCAGAGGCAATGGATGTATAGATGCCAGATTTAAGGCTATTGAGAATGATAATTTCGATATGGAATTTTCCATTGGATAACTCAAGAAAGAAAAATAGAAACTCTCTCAATCATTGAAAAGAAGGAAAGATATTTCAGTACAAATTGATGACAATCTCTACATTGAAAGAAGCATTGAAGACTTATGTCCAAAAAGAATTTTAGATGAAGCTAATGCAGTAATCAAAGAACTATTGGAGAAGAATTCCAATCTTCAAGAAGAATTCAGAAAGCTTAAAAGAGAGAAAGAAATCCAATTAGTCAAATTATGTGAAGTTATGGAGGAAAAAGACAAAGCCAAAGAAGTGATAGAAGAAACGGACAATCAAATTTATAAACTACCCATTCAACAAGGAGACTTTACTGATCAACTCAATGATGTAAATCAAGAGTTTATCAATCTAAGGATAGAGAATGAAAGACTAAAGAATTATCTCAGCATTGAAAATCAAACCAATGAAAGAATGATGAAATCTCAAGAAAGCATGAATCAATTACATGAGAAATATCAATATAGAAACAAAGGCAAAGCTAGATTAGGATATACAGAGGAAGGTGAATCATCTCAAAAAGGAGGTCAAAAAAGAAAAAGGGCTACTTGCAATAATTATAGTAAATTATGTCATACATAAAAAAAAATTCGAGCAATGGTAAATTGAAATTCAATGGAAAGTGTTACAATTGCAACAAGCGTGGACATAGAGAAACTAAATGCACAAAGAAACCTATGTTTAAAAGAAAGTGTCACAATTGCAAGAAACAAGGACACAAATTTTCAAAGTGTAAAATCAAGAAATTGAACCCAAAAAAACAAATTGCAAAAGAAATATTTGGATGAGATTACAACACATGGTGTAGATCTCACTATTGTGGTGAGTTTAGACACATTGGAGTAAGCTATGTGAAACATCACATGAGGAAAAGAGATAATAGAAAGAATGCTTTATTTGTACATAACTTGGAAATATTTCCAAGAACTACATGAACATAGGAAGAATTGAAGATGAAAATAAAGCCAAAGATGACAATATTAGAACAATGGATAACAAAATCTATACAGAATGCAAACCAAAGTCATGAAATTGTTGATACCCAATTCAGTGAGTTTGGTGGCACAACTATTTCAATGTAGTTCCCTATTGGGGTCACAAGAACTATGATTTAGAAGAATTCATCTAACATCAATTCCAACTAGAAAGAAAAAAATCCATATTAGCATTCAAGATGCACAAGGATCACCGAGTGATAAGAGAAGTTCAAGACTTTACGAAGCATGGTTAGGTTACATATCATTTCATAATGAGAACACTGAGTTGGTGACTCTATTAAGTATTAATGTCAAACCTAATGGTGGTAATGTTACCAAGTTTTGAAAATCTCTAAGTTGGTAGTTCCTACTAATTCAAGAGACCTTACTAAGTTAAAAGTTTCTTCTGAAGATTAAAGACCAAATCAAGTAGAGGACAATCTGTCATTGAGTGAGTATACATATGAAGCATTAATGGTGATTGAAAGAAAGAAATTTTTTAAAAGGAATAAATCTAACACATTATTTCACCATGAATTTTTAGAACATAGAGTGAAGAGTGAATCGAGAATTTCTGAGTGATTTGTGTAATTATTGTTGAAGATTCTCCCATTTTCGAAACCCTACCAAGAGATGAAATCTTTGAGTAGCAAGGTGAAGAAAGGATAAAAAAATTTGGTTCATGGAGTGGATTTCAAGGCTCCCACATTCAGGATGAGTCCAATAATTATGGAGGCATTAGACCTCACAAGAGCACAATTGCAAATTCTACCCAAGGCACTTCTTGTCCACAATATCTGTCTATTCTACCATTGTTCTATCCAAGAACTTGAAACCCTAGAAATGAATAAAGTATTCAATAATTTTTGTGTCAATGACATTCTCAAACCTAACCACAATCATTTGGGAAAAAAGGGCTTAACACATATTCTACATATGCTAAAGAAATTTCAAGTCAAGTGGATCACATTTATTCTAAGCCAAGTTCATAATAGATAGTTGTGGTTAGATCACCCTATATTGATAAAAAGGAAGATGATACATAGAATCACTAGATTGCCCATGTTGAATAAAACTAAGACCACTAAATCCCTAGGTTGGGCAGAACTGTCAAAGCATACTCTTATTGAGTGGGATGGAAGAGGCGTGAACCTAAGTGGTGTGACAAACATAGAATTGAAGTTTGGAATCCATGTGATTGCTCACAAGATATACAACTCAAGTTGTTTGAATAACATGTTGTGTGAGGCTATTGATCTGGCATACAAGGTGGTGAAGAATAACTTGTCTTTCAACCTTGCCAAGCTATTGCTAATACAATTTGATAAGAATATGGAGAGCATCAAAATATCAAAGAACAACCCATGTAAGTTTGGTTCTTTTTTGACATGTCTATTTTTATTTGTTCAAAAGTTTTTCCCTTCCAAAGGATTTGTATTATGGAGAAAGGATTTTGCAATATTATACCAAATCAATGAATACATAACAAAAGTGGGTGAAAATTTTAGCAACGTTATGGATAATTACTCTGAGTCTTTCAAGGAAAAGATGCAAAATAGATTTAGAATACCCAAGAAGCTTGTAGAAAACAATGAGCAAGATATTTGTTTCATGGTTGACTATGACAAAATTTATATTCAAGTAGTCAGAGCTAGAGTGACATGGGTTAATCCTCTTGATTATGAGGTTAAAATTTATGACACTAAGAATATCATTGAAGCTCTAATTAATGAGCCTATGGATCCTAAAGCCACTTATTTTGGAACATACAATGAGACAAAGACCATAATTGAGCTTGAGTTAAAGCTACCTCAAGTAGTAAGTAGAGGAAGGAAGAGGATAGAGAAATTAATCAAGAATACCAAGTCATCAAGCTCTCCTCTAATGATTATCAAGCGTAAAGGAGATGATTTAGAAGATGAAGATGAAGAGGATGAATGAGAGGAAACCAATTCTAAGAAAGAAGAGCCTCCCAAGAAGAAGGGTAAGGTTATTATAACCAAAACTGCTAAGTCCTCCCTTGCAGTATTTACAAGAAGAGAAGCCAAGTCCAAGAAGAAGTTGAAGGAAAAGAGATTATCTTTAAAAGGTCTAGACTTAAATTTCAAGAAAATATGGAAGAAGGAGAAAACATGGCATGTTTTAAGTCTCTTAAGTATGAGACTAGAATTAAAGAAGAGAAAAATAAGATTGAGGATAACGTTATGGAAAAATTGGGTAAGTGGAAATACTCACCTTATGAGCTTTCATAGAAAATTTATGATCAACTTTGGAAGTACTTAAGCCTAGATGGTATAGTGCAATAAAGACTACTAAGGACATTTGTGAACAAACTTTGAGACAACTTATGTTGAGTCTCAATGAGAAAGAAGTGAAGGAATCCTTGAAGTACAATGAGAAGAAGCTCACTCTCAAATTCAACACATGTATGATAATTATTAAGGACATTGAATATGTGGTCCAATCTACTTCTACCACATGGAAGAACATCTATGGGTTGCACAAACCCAGTGACTTTGTGGTGCATGCTAATAAAAATGATGGTGAAGATGAAGATGTAGAAGAAGTAGCAATAAAGGATGATGAGATAGATGATATTGATCTTGATGATGAGGAGGAAGGCCATGAAGCCACTAAGAAAGGTCTTCTAGAAATAAAAATTATTGAAGAAATTGATGCATAGAAGATTGCAACATTAGTTATGACTTTATTTCCTCCCTCTTTGAGAAAAGCCTTAGCGTAATTAGGCCTAGAGAAGGCTTCTACCAAGTTGGTTTTGGTTACCACTTGATCATCTTGCACCCAACCTATCTCTGGATTTGTTAGCCAAGTATTACATTGACTAAAGTGCCCAACACTTCATCTTTTGAGTACCAAGTTCTTCCAACGTCAAGCTTGATTGTGCAAAAACAAGGTATTCTTGTTGTTAGTGATATTTCTACATTTTTTGTTATTCCATCTATTTCTACAATCATTTCAATACTGAGTGTATCCATATCTAGCAAAATGACAATTGAGAATCAATCTCGACCAAGCACTAAAGTTCCCAATAAGGGTAAAGAATTTGTTTGTACCATTTCAAAGGTTAAGGGTAAAGAAGAAGAGTAAGAAATTGATCTGGATGAGGACATTATTATTCCTAATTAGGATATCTCTAACCTCACTCCTATTATTGAAGAAAAAGGCTAAGCAACAAAAGATTAGGGAAGAGAAGAAGAAGAAGAAATATCAAGTCCTTGAGGACATAAAAGGCATAATTATTAATGCTCTAAGTATTGAGGTTGATAGAAAACAACTTATTTCAGATCAATTAGCTAAAATTGCCCACAAGTATAATGAAGGTTTGAACAGAAAAGAAAAGTTGTTAGAGAGAGCAGAAAGAAAATATGAAAACAAAGTGTTGGAGAAAGTTGTACTAAAGATTATTATAGATCAAGTAGATCTAGCTAACATTCCTGCTACACTGGAAACATCTATAAATAATGTTGTTTCATTTTTTCTCAAACTTAGTGACACATCTATCTTCACAAAGGAGATCAAAGATAAATTGTCCAACATAGATGAGGATATGAAGGAAAGTACACACTAGTTGTCACTTGATCCAAGTTACACTTTCTCACATTACACAAAGATCATATATCTAACAAATCTTCAGGAAAAATTATTGTGGGACAAAGAGAAAATTAGGGCCACACTTGAAGAAATTTAGGGCATGATTCTTCCAAACATGGATGTACTGTAAAAGCACATTGCACATCAAAAGACTCTCATCCATGATAATAACTTCTCCATAGCTAACCACTTGATGGAACTATCAGTAGAAGAATTAATAGCCTTGCATGAAAATAAGGTATTGCAAGAGAATTGGGACAAGAATATGGTACTAATTATGAAGGTACATTCTAATTTCTTGTCACATTTTGCTATGAACTTATAGATATTATACACCTTTTCAATTTCTATCAAAAAGAGGGAGAATACTATTGGAAAAGGACGAGAAGTGTGTGTATGTGTGTGTGTGTGTGTGTGTGTGTGTGTGTGTGTGTGTGTGTGTGTGTGTGTGTGTGTGTGTGTGTGTGTGTACATAGAAGATTTTATATAAAAGGAGAAGATCACTATACTCTAGATGTATGTATATAAGAGAGAGATATGTATGGGGGAGTAGTATATTAATATGCAAATACATGGTATAGATAATTAGAAAATATCCTTAGAAAAGAAATTTTTGGAACACCATAAAAATAGAGTATTTTACTAAGCTGCAACAATAGGAAATCAAAACTAAGGTAAAGACATAGTATGGTGAAGAAATAGTATGGCCAAAGGGGGAGATTTTTGACATTAAGGTCAATTTTTCAATTAGTGACTGAACACTTAGTGAAGTGGTTACATTGCTAATGAGCTCTACAATTGCTACTAAGCTTATCATTCATCCAATAGTGTTAACCAAGTGTCTTAGTTTCTACTGAGCTAAACAAACAATTTTTAGTATAGCCTGAGCATAGTAGTAACTACTAAGCTATCCATTGTTAACAAAGCTCTATAGTGTTAACAAGACTCTATAGTGTCTATCAATCTCGTAGTGTTAACTCGGTGAATCTAGTCTTGACTGAGTCATGTAGTGTCAATCGAGTGACTAAGTAGCTACTGAGTTTCTTAGTATTCACCGAGTCACATAGTGTTGACCAAGTTAGAGCTAATAGAAAGTGATCATTGTGGATCAAGCTTTCTTCAACCAAGTGTGAGAGTTTGTTGAACATTGATAGTGTTTTTTGACTATTAGAACATCACCAAGGTTTTCTTAAAAACTCAAGTTATAACAGTTGGGACAAGTTTATGAATTATGATATATTTTATATTATAGCCAAATCTAGAAGGTAATGGATTAGATTGGTATATATGTAATGCATTATATCATATCCAAACAAGTATGTGAAGAAGCATAAGGAGTGTATGAGTGTGAATTGAAGTAAGCTACAAGTAGTATAAGGGACAACAATGATTTATCTATTGTAGCTAGGTGATAATTGTGATACAAGGAATCTCATTTAAAAAATCAGCATTATAGATCAAAGATTAATCACTAATTCATCCTAACAGGTGCATCAATCAAATCCTTTAATAGGGTAGACTTAATAGTCTTTTGCTAAATCTCCTAACAGAGTGCATACTTCATTGTATGTTTATAAAATCTTTAACAAGGTGGACTTCATAGTCCTTATTGCTTCTAATAAGCAAGATCACTAGAAGTGGTCAATTGTAAGTATTAATAGGTTAACTTTATACTACAATACTAAAGCTTGTTGGTATCATCCCCAACCTAGTTTTAATTTCTAATTGGAAGGCTTCGAGGTCACCATATCTTGTGTCAAAGTGTTATAAATGTTTAATTTCTTTCATTCTTTCATGCATGCAATTAGATCAGAATAATATATGGAGGATTAATTGGTTAAATAAGATAAAGTTTTATTGGTTCTTGATTCACACCTCCCCTCTTAGTAACCTAGCCTACCTTATATTTCCAAAAATTAAATGAGTAGAAACTCACAAACACTCAACTAGACATGATGAATTAATTAATGCTTGTAAATCAATAATTGAATTAAAAGGATGTGGAAATAGAAAGTCACAAATCACAAAAGGATATAATGAAGAATTAACTAAAAACTAAGAAATAATCTATGAAGTGATTCAAAAAATGAAAAGAAGCAATTACATACTTTGAAGAACTTATGAAGTCATCTAGTAGTACTAATGGCTTAGGAAATTCATACGTTGAGGAAGGAGAATCATCGAGGAATGGATAACTACAGAATATAAAGTCAAGGGAAAAACTTGATCAAAGTGGAATTTTTTTTGAAACAAACATGGTATGCAAAATCCTAAACCTAAATTTACTAGTTACTATTTTTACTGCAAGAAACAAGGGCATCAAATACATGAATGTAGGTTAAGAATGATGAATGCATTTACTACACCTAGATTTGAAGGATATTGCAACAACTATCAGAAGTATGGACATAGAGAATACGAATGGAGGTCTCAAAAAAAACCTTATTATACAAATTAGAGGCAAAATTATGCACCTAACAATGCATATTACAAATTTCACAAGTTTGGAAATATAAACAAGAACTTTAAGACTCAAGTACACTCAACAAAAGAAAAAGAAAAAGGTAAAGTAGACATTGAACAAGTAAAAAAGGAGATGGATAAAAAATAGATAGAGAAAATAGAATATGGAAATAGTGAAGAAAATGGAGTTGAGGTCATCCAATCCAAAGGAGAAGTTGATCATGTCATCTCAAACTAAGGAAGAGAGGTACACATGGAACTACACATTTAATTGATACATCATACATTTGTTCCTTAGATAAAATGTGCTAAAATTCATATTTTCATATATGAATATGCAGAAGAGAAAATTTATGAGAGGATGTTGAACATCAGTAAAAAATTGTCTATGTTGACCAAGAATTGCAATATGGACTAAGTGAAATAGAAGAGACTGAGCTGAAAAGTAAAGACCTAGTTTAAAGGCAAAAAAATTGACTGAGACTACTTTCTTCCACCTACCTAAGTACACCTTTCATACACATTTCAGGAGCATAGAGTAATTTGGCAATTTGAGTAATTATCAAAAGATGTCAAGAGTGATTTAGATGAAAAGCTTGAATACGTGAAGATCTGAATTGTGTCAAGTAATTCAAAGAAGAAAGAAAAGACCTCAAACCCTAACAGAGAGTATGGAAACTTCATCTACTACTAGAATGAGCCAAGAGGTTAGTAAAATCCAATTGGTGAAGAGTGACGGTTGTCCTCCAACAAAGTTTTTTGCTATTATAGAAATTGAAATGAAAGGAGATTCAATGGGTGCATTATCTTGATACTGCCCAAATTTATTATGATCTCTGGTGTAAGGATATTTTATTTTTGTAAGCTAAAACAAGTAGGATATTATTAGATAAGAGAAACATATGAGAAGTTATGTAATGAAGAAATCTTGAAGGACAAATTTAAAGTTTTTGAAAGGAAAGGATTAATTCGTGCCCTAGAATTTCTAAGGAATTTGAAAATTGAATGGATCAAAATAATTTAAAGAAGGATTCATGTCATTCATGACATGAAGTTTTAGTTATAGAATGGACCCATTGAGATCACAAAGATAATGATTCACAAAGTTACATTTTATCTAACCTTAGATAAGAAGAAAACTATGTAATGCCTGAGTCAAGAGGAAATTGAAGTAAACATAGGTGCCTAGTGAAATAGAGGAGGCTTGTCCATTACAAATATTTTTTTAATCTCATATTGATTTTGAAATATGAATGAAAATACAATTAAGAAAGTTTCTAGATAGAACTTAGTTCATCCTGAACAAGTAATGTATGTTGAGTATAAGTTGTAAGATAGTGTATGTCGAGAAAGATATACAATATGTGTGAAGTACTAAGTGCCAAGTCACTCAAGTGTCGAGCAGACAATTGATGCCAAGTGATCAATGCATGTTGAGTCATTCAGAGGCCAAGTTATAGCATTGAAGATAGAGTGAATGCCAAGCATCTAAGACTCCATGTGCTGAGTAAACTAGTTTTGGGCATACCTATTTGTCATGGCACAAACTTCTATGTATGACATTTTTGAGCTGAATTAAGGATTTTTTTTATTCTAGATGATAAGGAAGAATCTGTATTGAGAATCCCTATGCAATACAGGAAACCAATTACTTAAAGGGATGGATTAAGTGGAAAAATGGGTCAATCATGATTGTTGATTCATACCTAACCCTAAGTCACCTAGGTCTTCTTAAGGAAGGAAAACCCTAAACATTGTATATATGGAGAGAGAAGTTTTCATGCACAAAAAGAGAATTCATGGTGGCTAAGGAGTTGTGAATTGAGATACACATTGCAAAATTAGTTAGAGGAGAATAGAGGAAAGATGTTAAATGATAGAAGTAATACATCTGATCAGAGAGGATCAAAGATATATGCAAAGAGGTTCTTAGAGGTAAATAGGATTGATCACATACAACTAGAAACGATGAATCAAATAATTATTTCCAATCATGAATTAAATGGAAAGAATATTGAGATCATGGCCTAAAATTATAGAATGAACAACTAAGAAATGATTTAAAAAGAGAAAAAAAAGTACAAAAAGTTTCAACAAACCTAGTCAAGCCATCAAGTATTTTGAGCAATTTATGAGATCTCCTAGATCCAACAATGATACTACTGGATTGGGTTACACTGACACTAAAGAAGGAGAATCATCTAAAATTGGTGAACAAAGAAACAATAAAGGTAAGAATTAAAAACCTATTTTTTATAACTGTGGTAAGATGGGTCATATAATAAATGTTTGTAGGAGTAAGAATGCAAATCAAATCCCTAAGAAGAAATTCATGGGTACTTGTCATCAGTGCAACAATCAAGGATATTAGGCACATGAATACAAGACCAAGACATAAAGCACATAAAGATCTGAAGGTTACTACTACAACTATAAGAAGTATGGACATAAAGCATGTGCATGCAAATCAAAGCCTAACTGGTCATCAAATAAGAAAGCTAAGGTAAGCCATACTGATAGATCCTACAATTGGGATTACAATACAAGATATAGTTATCACTATTGTCAAGAGTATGGAAATGTTTCTAAGAATTACATTAGAACACATTTTAGAAGTGACTATAGTAGATGGTTGAGTCAAACTAAATGTTTTAGCTATTTGAAGACTCATCAAATAAGTAGAAATTGTCCAACAAGGTTTAAAGCACCTAACAGTGAATTCAATAAAGGTAAAGGAAAGTTTGATGTTTAAGAAGTCAAAGTGCAGATGAATAAGACATGGAAGAAAAAGGAACATTTTAGCACATCAAGTTTAGATGGGATCACTTCATCTAATGGATCAGGTGATCACACCACCCCCAACTAGACAATCAATAGGTATGTGTGGGACTGATATTTCAAAGTTCAATTATAAATCAATTCCAATGATTTACTTCTAAAATGATCATATATGCATGAAGTAAGCTGCAACGTATAGGATAAAACTTAGAAGAAATCTATAAGTTTTCATGTTGATGTGATGCAGGAGCATCTTGCAAATTTTTATTATTAAAAAATAAAAAATTTGTTGAGGAGAGAGAAAGTGACGAAAATAATTGAAAAATAGGAAAAAAGGAGAAAAGAGGAATTTCTATTTTCAAGGTGCATAGGTGGCATAAATAGAAAAATAATAAAAATAGTTGTTATTCCATTAATCGAGGTGTGAAGGTAGCATTTTAAGAAGTTTGTGAAAAGTTCCTTAAATCATGCATTTAATATTCATTGTGATTCATAAAGCAAATGTAATTTTCTAATTGGGCCACATGGTGGTGCTTAGTTGTATTTAGGTGGAAATTCTAGAATTTTGTGGATAAATCATGCATTGGGTGGTAAGTGCCTATTTAAGGAAGGCTTATGTTCATTTGTAATCAAGCTCTTCAAATATAATTTCTTATAGAAGCTCTTTGAATGTAATTTCTTGTAGAAGCTCTTCGAATGTAATATCTTGTAAGGAAACTCTCAAGGTGTAGCAAACAAGCTCTTCTAGTTGGAAGCTCTTTGTGAGAAATCTCTCTTATATTGTAAGAATTTGGAGTCCTCTTATTTGGAGAATATTGTAATGAATTTCAAGTATTAATGGATGCTCTATGAAGCATTTTGTCATCTCTTTGTCCCCATCTTGTTGTGACCTTGGTTGTGAGTTGGTACAGGTGGTGCATCATGCATCATGATGTCATGCATGAAAAGTTTCACTATTACTATCAAGTGAAATTTTAGTTGATGCCAAGCTATCAAAGGTGATAGTGTTGGTCAATCTCATTGTGGTTGCTGAGTGGTAGAAATTGCATGGAAGTTGAGTGATTTGAAATTACTATTAGAGTCGAGCTTACAAATGTGTAAGCACATAGAATTTATTGTGAAGTTTCAAGGGCTATATGATCATTTTTCAACTCATTTGTGATCATTCAAGATTTAAGAAAGCATGAAGAGCATAAGGTGAACTGGAGAAATCAATTCAAGTGTTTGCAAACTAAACTCAAGTGCTACTTCCCACCAAATTCTAGAATTTTCAAGGTATTTATCTTTTGTCAAGCTATGACATTTCAATTTACACAAATCTTAGATAGTTGTTATGGCATCTAGCTCTTTTGTTATTGTGCTTAAGGAAAAGAAATTTTGAATATACAACTGATTAGTAATGAGATTAATAAACCACATTTTTGGGCAATTCCTGACATTGTATATAAAGAAGACATGTCTAGTGCATTATCTATGATACCACCAAAAGTTTTAATGAGACAAGATGTAAGGTGTTGCTACACTTGTAAGGTAGGGAGTATAGGAGACTTGGAAATTAGAGACTTGTATGGAAAATTGTGTGAAAATGGAGTACAAAAAGAGGGGGAAAAAATTGTAGGGAGAAAAGGGTTAACACATGCCCTAGATTTTCCTACCATATTCAAGATAGAGTGAATTAAGATAGTTCTAAGTAGAATACATGACAATTCAGTATGGTTAGAAGACAACCCTATCAAGATAACAAAGAGGATTATTCAACTTGGGTAATAGGGTATCCTACCCTAGACAAAAAAAAAGAGTATGAGGATTGATGCAAGAGAGGATATTGAGAAGAATAAAAGGGCAATATGGAAAAGAGAGGGATGGCCATAGATACAATCATTGATCCCCTAATTGCATTTGTAGTAAGAGTTATTATATGTAAGTTCTTTCAATCTTGCAAATTGAACAATCTATCATTTATAGATGTGGATTTAGGCTATAAGATAGTAAATAAGGACCATTCTTATGACCTTGTGAGTTACAATTCTAGTAGTTATTAGAAAACTTGGCAACCATAAGAAAGAAAAAATGTGCACAATGCAAATTTTTTTCAATACTTGTTTATATATTTTTCTATGTGCAGAACACTTTTCCCTCATTTGGAAAATTTTCTTGGAAGATCAACAGGTCTATTGTAGTGCAAATTGGAGAATACATAGAGCAACTTGGAGATAATTTTCAAAATGTAATGACAAGCTATTGTGAAGATGTAAAGAAGTTAATGAAAAAAAGACTAAGAATACCAATTTCACTAGTAGAGAAACATTTCAATGATTTTTTTTTCTAGTTGATGTTGACTTCACTTATGTTAAAGTTTTTGTTCCAAGGGTTAGATGGATTGGGTCATTGCCTTATGAAATTAACATGGATGAGGCATTTGCGACCATCACTTCCTTGCTAGAATAGGAAGTAGATAAGAAAGATACTAAATTTGGAAACTATGATGTAGCCAAGTCTAAAATAAAAATAGACTTGAAGATAGCTTCTATGATAAGGACAAAGAAAAAAATTGTGAAAAAGATCAAGGAATAATTTGGTGAAGATGCAAAAGGAGATGAAGAGGAAGAGGATAATGAAGATGATGAAGGATATACACCTGCAGAAGGACCACTTTCTCTCACACAAGGTCAAGGTGAGGACCAGGGAGAAGAAGAAGAAAATTTGGATGAAGGTGTAGAGGGAGAAGAAGCCAATGAAGCACCTATTTCTATAGAAAAGGAAAAGAGATAATAAAATAAGCCAACAAAAAGAAAACTGAAGAAATTTGTGAAACCTACACAACAAAATTTTACTATTCTTGTCACTAGGGATACCACACAAGCTACTGCAAATAAAACTCAAGAAATTCAGAAGCCTAAAGACAAGAGAGCTAGTACAACTACCATGGAAGATGAACTTAAGAAAAGGCAAAGGAGGAAATATATCGCTCTAGCTAAATTAGATGAAGAGAGGACCGAGTCAGATAATAGCAACCAATTCAAAGTGGTAAGTCATAGTTCCTCTTCTAATTTGAACAACTTTTGTGATAATATCAAAAATAATGTTGATTTGCTAGATTTCACACATGTTGAGTTTGATAAAATTGAGAAGGTAGAAGTGAATAAATTAGAAGAATCTTTGTATTCCATGATGAAAACTTTTAAGTCCACTCCAATTGAGATTGCCAACTCTTTGCTTGAACGTCTATGTGACAAATTTGAGCAAACGTAGCAATACAATCTCACAACTAAAAGGAACATTAGAGATACTACTCTAGCAAGAGTGATGCTAGACTTGGACAAGTATGAAATGGAAAAGATAATTAATAAACATAAACGCAAATTTTCACCAAAATATAGAGCCTTTAATGTTTTACAAAAAAATATTGAGGATGTTGTCCAAAAGACCACCCAACTATGAAAAGTGACATATGGGTTGACGATAGATGAGTCAATCAAATAGACACATGTGGAAGTAGGGGAAGACAAACAAAACCAAGAGGTAGTTGAGGTAACAAAGGATGAATATATAAGGGAAGGACATGAGCAAGAAACTTTGAAAGAAGAAGATACAAAGGCTGCAACTAAGGGAGAGAAATAAAATGATAAGAATGTACCAATATATGCTAAGTGTTAGTCCCCCTCATATAAAAAAAGTGGATCAACAAGAAGAAATGAGAAAAGATAAGGATGTCTCGAACAACATCACCTAGAACATCAATCCCTTAATAGATGAGGGTATGAACAAGATATTGATTGATTCCATCATTAAGGAAAAACCATGCAGTCATCTTGTATTGGTGAGTGTGGATGAGACTGAGAAGGAAAAATTGGAATCTATTGGGGAGAAAACTCAAGCATCATGAATTGTCCCCTCTCAATAGTTAAGAAAGATGGGACACTAGTCCAAAAATGTTAGGAAGTGATTCATGAATGTACAACACAAGAACAAGGTGATATAGAGATAAAAAAAAGGAGATGGATGGGACACAAGATTCACTCTTGACTATAAAACTAGAGGAAGTGATAGGAATTCAAACACTAGCTACCCTACCAGATACTGCTACTCCTATTCTTAGTCAAGTACTTCATAGGACAAGTGTAGAAGCTGCACCATTGTAGTGATCAAGGCCTAATCTTGGTACATGTAAGGTTGATGAGGTTACATCTTATGGTGATATCAACTTAGATGAGGTGATTGAACTTCCAAAGTTTGATCTTACATCAATCACCATATAGAAAATGAGCACATTGTCGGATGCATTCTAGCCAGAAAGAAACATGAAGAACTTCTTAGAAGGGAGCACAAGAAAAAATAAGCACAACATGACATCAAGATATCTTTCTTTATGTGTTCAAACTATGTACACTTGAAGGAAAAAAGCCAATCATTGAACAGCTTGCAAGCATTGTAGAGAAGGTAAATGATGCAAACATGGACACAAATGTCAAATTACTAGAATGGTCTGTGATGAAATTTCAAGTCAAAGTAATTGAAAAGATATATAGTGTCATTACACTAAATTAAGTTGAGTTACCAACCAAATACGATAGTGTAGAGAAGGTGTTGGAGAACATTTTCTCTCTTTACACCAATTTGTGTGATGTGCCCTTATTCACACAAGAAGTACAAAGACAGATTGAGCACCTGGAGGTAGATTTGAAGTAAATAGGTAAAATTCTAGAACAATCTCTTTGTCAAAGTTATTCTCATTTTAGCAATTTACTGTCAGCAAAAGGTCAGCTAGCAGCTTTACAAGCTCAAGATGCCAAGATTCAAGCTACACTTCTCAACATCCAATCCATGTGGACCCCTCACATGGAGGTGTTACACAAGGAACTAGCCATTACAAAAATATTGATGAAGAAATATCCCCATATTTCTACCCTTCAAGGCTTAGTTAACCTTGTTGTCAAGTTAGATATTTAGATCAAATCTCTAGAGCTTATGTGTGACAAATGGGATGTAACACTAAAGCTCATAATAGAAGTACATAAATCATTCTTGGACAAACACGGTATTCATGTACCACCCTTGACATCAATTTCAAAATGGGGGAGAATGAATAATTTTTGAAGGAGATGAAACTAAGAGGGAGATAGTACAGAAAAAAAGCACAACAATATTACAAATTTACCCAACAAGAGTATTCAGTTAGATTTAGAAAAGAGCAATTAATGTAGGGGGAGTTATAAATTTTTTTAGGTATGACTAACAAGTCACAAGTTTTGCAAAATTTTGAAGTTTTAAAATTTTGTATCTAAGCCAAGTATTGAATAGATGTTATCCAAGTTATGCTCATATATTAAGGTTATTCATTCATGACCAAGTGTTTTTGGCACTCGTGTCAAAGGGGTAGATTGTTAATATCATATTCATTTTGACATATGACTGACAATACACTTAAGTCATTTTCTAGATAGAACTTAGTTCATGCCAAACAAGTAATGTATGTCAAGCATAAATTCTTAGGTAGTGTATGTCAAGCAAAATATACAATATGTGCCAAGCAAGTAGTAAGTACCAATTCACTCAAGTGTTTAGTAGATAGTTGATGTTGAATGATCAATGGATGCTCAGTCATTTAAAGGCTGAGTTAGAAAATTGAAGGTACAGTGAATTCCAAGCATCAGAGACTTCAAGTGCCAAGCAAAATGGTTTTGCACATAGTTGTTACTAATGGCACAAACTTCCATGTAAACCATTTTTAGCTGACTTAAATGTTTTTTTGCAATTCTAGATGATAAGCATGAATCTATATTGAGGATCCCTATGGACTACATGTAACCAATGAGTTAAAGGGATGAATTAAATGGCTAAATAGGTGAATCACAATCATTGATTCATACCTAACCCTAAGTCACCTAGGTCTTCTTAAGGAAGGAAAACCCTAAATATTTTATATGTAGAGAGAGAATTTTGCATGCACAAATAGAGAATTCATGGTTGCTAAGGAGTTGTGAATTAAGACATGCATTGCAAAATTAGTTAGAGGTGAACAAAAGAAAGAAGTTAGAGGAGAGAAGTAATACATTTGATCAGAGAAGATCAAAGATACATGCAAAAAGATGATCTATTATCTAGTAGCAAAGTGCTCACCATAGGATCGTTGTTGAGACATTCTAATAGGTTAATCAGTTAAATCTCCTAACATAGTAGTCCTAATAGGCTATTGTAAATCCTTTAATAGGGTGCTTACTTCATTGTGAGTCTAAGTTCTTTAATCAAAAACACTTCTAATAGGGTGTTGAAATCATTTAATATGATAAGATCTAACAATCTTGTATTCCTTTAACAAGGTATACCTTTCATAGGGTAGATCATACTTTATAATCAAACATTGTAACCTTCATTAGATACACTTTACAACTACAGTAGTGAAGATTTGGGGGTGTCATCCCCACCCCAATTTTACCTTCTCATTGGAGGGTTATTGGGTAATCAAATATCTTGTGTCATATATGTGTGAAATGTTTACTTATTTTCATGCTATAGATGAGCAAGTTTAGTTTGGTATTTCATTTTACATGCAAACTGTGACATGGATGTGTGGTGAATGATTTTATGGTTAAATTTTTAAAGGACTAATTTACCACCCTCCCACCAAAGTTTACTTTCCCTATTGTATATCCAACACATTTCTGATCCACTAATTGAATTTTTTGTGAGGGTTATAGCTCACAAATTTTACTAGTTAAGCAGATTGGACAATGTATCATGTATTCCATTGAATTGAGCATGGAAGATAGTGATGAAAGATCATGAATATGTTCTTGCCAAGCTTCTAAGACTACAATTTGTAGAGATTTTTTTATCTATTAGAAAAGAAAAGAGCTCAATGTGTAAGTTTAGATCCCTCATTATATGTATTTTCTCTTAGATCCAAAAATATTTTTCTGGTATAAGTGATTTTGTTTGGGAAAAAAAAAATTGTGACTAAATAGATACGAGTATACATTACTTAACTAGGAGAAATTTTTGAGAATGTCATTGATACTTATTTTGAGGAATTAAAGCAAAGATATAAGATGGGGATGATAATACCTGAAGAATTGGTCACAAGGTGTTATAATGAAATATATTTTCTTGTAGATAAAAATAATACATTTTTACAAGAAGCAAAGAAAAGGAATGATTGGTTACAAGGTTCTGATTATGAAATTGATAGTGATTTATTGAGTTTTAAACATTTTTGAAATATTAAAAGAAGAAATAGACACTGAGGCTAGAATAACCATGAATATTAAGATAGCTTCCAAAGAGAAGAAAATGAAAAGAATGATTGGATACCTAGAAGAAAAATTGTGCACCTTGAGAAAGGGAAATGAAACATTGAAGATAACACAAAGTCCTAGAGAGGATGAACAAAAAGATAGTGATGATGAGGAAGAAGAAGAAGAAGAAGGAGACATAGGTTATACCCTAGTATTTTTCACTCCATTAAGTAAGAAGGATAAAAGAACTAAAAAGAAGCTAATAGTGATATCCCTCTCTCCTCCACCAACAACAAAGCCAAGAACTAGGGTAACTACTAGTGCTGAGAAAATTGCAAAATAAAGAGTAGAAGAGTCTACTAAGACAAGTACATCTAAACCAAAGAAAAGGAGATTGGTTAGAGGACCACCTAAAGGGAAGACAAAGTCTATTGATGAGGTATGTGCAGATTTAAAAGATCTTCAGGATTATCCATATATTGGATAATACTGATAGAACCAAAATTGAGGAGGCTATGGTAGATATGATTTCAAATCATAAGCTAACCCCAAGTGAAGTTCAAAAGAAAATACATAAGGATTTGTATGATAGACTGGAAAGAAGATGGAAATAGGAAGAAGAAGAAGAGAAAATGATAAGAACTGATACTTTAGTCAAAGTTATGTCTAATCTCTCATAATAGTAGAAAGAAACATTATTGGTAAAGTATAGGAATAAATTTGTTCCTAAGTACATAATTTTTTTAATTTAAAAAAATAAAATGAAATCTTTAGCATAGGAAGACAAATTTCTTTAGAACAGAATTTTTGGGTTATCAACCAAAAGAGGAGATACATAACTGAAACTGTAACCATCAATGATGATCACAATAGTGGAGAAAGTTCAGGTGCATCAAGTATGCAAGGTAGCATGTCACCATTATATGCCAAAACCCTTGACACTCCAGAGGCTGAGCAATCAAGACTCATAGGTATAGAGAAAGTAACTAAAATAAAGTACACAAGTGTAGATAGTCAAATTGTTTCAAAACTTCAATTGAGGTAAATAAAGAGGTAACTAGAGCTCAAGCTAGTGTAATCATTCTTGTCTCAAGCACCAATGTACCAACATGACCAAGTGGTGAAACTCCTTCACAAGCTCCCAAAGTAGTGTCGAGTAGTAGCACTCCTTTTTCAAATAAAAGAAAAGCAATAAAAGGCATCTCACTAGATATTGAAGTAGGTTTGGATGAAATAATTGAGATTCCACAATTAGATTTGAAGAATCTTACATTAGAAAAAATAAAAAATTTAGGAGCAATTTTGGCAAAAAAGAAAAGGCAAGAAGGACTAAAAAGAGAGAACAAATAAAAGTAGGTGTTTTATGATATTAAAAACATTTTCATTGATGCTTTTGATATTCAAAATTTTTATGAAGAAGCCTCAATTATTGCCCAACTTTTAAATATTGTTGAACAAGTAAATGCTAGTAATATGGAATCTAATGAGAAATTGAAGGATTGGTCAGATAGGAGGATTAAAAATAAGGTTGTGGATAAATTTTCCATTATAATTGCTAAGAAGAAAGTTCAAGTACAAGAACATGCATAGATTATGAAAGAACTCATATGGGAAGTATAACAGTTATACAATATTTTTCTTGAGGTGCCAATATTTACAAACAATTTGCAGGCACCAATACACCATATTCAAGCTGAGATATTGAGATCTAGCAATATTATTTCACAATCAACAACATCTAGTATAGATCACTACGATATGTTATTTTCCAAACATGGGGTGAATAGGTAAGTAAGAGTATTATGATAGTTTTTTAATCTTTATATCATCTTTCTCACTCCCTCTATCCCTTTCTCACAAACAAAACCACTCACTCATTCACTCACTAATTCCTAATCTCTCTCTTACTAAATCTTAGCTTCTCTCATTCTGACACCAACTCATGACATCTCTCTCTCTCTCTCTCTCTCTCTCTCTCTCTCTCTCTCGCACACACACACACACACACACACACACATTCCCTTATCTCTCTTACTCTCTCTATCCTATTCTCCCACCTCTCTCTCTCTCCATATTATTCCATCCCCCCCCTCTCTCTCTCTCTCTATGCATCCTAAACCATTCTCTCAACATTTCTCCCTCTCTCTATCCATGTACAATCTCCTCTCACTCTCTCCATCTTCTCTCTCTCTCTCTCTCTCTCTCTCTCTCTCTCTCTCTCTCTACATCCCCCTCTCTCTCTCTTTGTTTCATTGTCTGACTCCTAACCCCCTATCTCTCTCTCTCCTTGACCTATGATCCTTGAAATGGGAACTTCATGTAGAGATAGAGAGAGAGAGAGAGAGAAAGAGAGAGAGTATAGGATAGGAGGAGGGAGAGGGGATAGGATAATAGAGAGTGAGAGAGAGATGAAGTGATTGAGAGAGAGACATAGGAGAGAGAGATTAGGGAATGGGATAGAGAGATGAGAGAGAGAGAGAGAGAGAGAGAGAGAGAGAGAGAGAGAGAGAGAGAGATGAAGTGATGGATAGAGCGGGACATAGGAGAGAGAGATTAGGGGATATTGAGTAGATAGACAAAGGGAGGGAGGGAGGGAGGAGAGAGAGAGAGAGAGAGAGAGAGAGAGAGAGAGAGAGAGAGAGAGAGAGAGTTTAGGGTTTAGTTAGAGAGAGGGGGCTTAGGGATTACTTGGTGAGAGAAAATGCATAATGGTAACAAGTTACACACACACACACACAAAGGTTATTAGTTAGTTAAAGAATGTGAGAGGTTAGGAAAAGTAAGAGATATATCTTAGGATCTACTTAGCTAGTGATTTATTATGTGTATTTTTTTACAGAGAGAATTCACACTATGTTATCACTTATGTTTACCTATTGATTATGTATTTGGAAAATAATGACTACTTGTTTTACATTATTCTTAATTCAAATTAAAGTAAAATACTCTCTTGATGACATAGGATTGAATTCCTTGGATTGGCTCGCAATTAATGTTTTCCCAACATCTATGAAAATTGTTTCATCATTTCTTCTTGTTGCTTATTTAATGCACCTTCCACTAGTATTTTGAAGGATTCTTCCATCCTATGAGCGAATTATTTTTCCATTTGTGATTGTGTGCATCTCAAAGGAGGATAATTTGAAGGATCTCTTGTACCCAATCCTAACCTTTTCTAAGCTAACCGTGTATGATGGGACATACAGGAGCAAAAAAGCTTTGATACTACTAATCCAAATTATAATTTTGGATTACAACGACTGGTGTGAAACCTATGGTATTGTTGATTCTAATACAAATAGCACTATTTCAGTATAAAGAATTATGCAAGCCAAAAAGTGATCAACTCAACTCAAAAATAGAGTTTATACAATTCTGATGGATCCCAAGGGTCATCACTATCTGTTGGAAATGAAAATGAAGATTCTACAACATAATTAATTATAAAATAAACTCTAGTAACTATACAACAGTACAAAAATTGACATTACAAATTATGTCTACTGGTAGAAGTCATAACTTTCTACTCGTAGCTCGAAATTATAAACTGTTAGAATTTATGGAAAGATCGTCTAAAGTTCTACATCTAATATCCAAATTCTTAAGCATAGCTCCAAATTGTTGGCCATGATGAGACCCAAAAATACCTTAGAGGGCTCCAAAAATGCAAAATACAAGAACATATAAAATACCAAAAAAATATTTTGGTATTCTCTCATTTCTTCTTTTGTTGGCCTACTCTAGATCCTTGTAGACCATATTCTAATCATTCCTCCCCTTGTGAGAGGTAACGAGCCCCATTACATACACACTCTATAGTAGGTGTGGAAGGTGGATATGAGTTTCTTCACATGTAAGTGACTTCCCCTAATGAACAAACCGACTTGTTGTCACCACACAATACAAGTAAATAGTCTTTTGATTCTTCAAGTTCTACATAGACTTCTCCACATCTTGGCCAGTTTGGAGTGGATTAGCCTCATCTATATTTTAAATATGTGTGGTTGATCTCCTTAATAACACTTGGAGTGCCTAATAATCTAGGAATATAAGGCTTCAATGGTTCAACATTAAAAACTAGGTGGGTACCCAATAATGGTTGAAAATTAAGTTCCAATCTATTTTCACCAACTTGTTTGATAATCTTGTATCGACCATGATGAAGGGGACGAAGCTTTTTATGAGGTCCTTATAATCTCTCCTTAAAATGCAACCATACCTTATCCCAATCTGAAAATTATGAAGAGTTTGATGTTCATCATGCCTCTATTTATACTTCTTAATGGTTTTCTCCAAAATATCATGAACCTATTGATGAAAATGTTGAATTCAATCAATTAACTAAATTTATTTTTCCTACCCTTTATCCAAGAATTGGGTAATTCCAGATTGCATAGATGGGCTATAAATATTTATTGGTGCTAATGGTTGATATCCATTACAAACTTCAAAGGGGCTATGATTAGTTAAACTATGAATAACCTTGTTCTAGCTATATTGTACATATTAATGAAAAATTTTATCCCATGTATGAGGATTTTTTCTTGTTATGGACATGTGCTATCAGAATTATATACCATTCTTTTCTCATCCTTAGAATGAATTATTAATAACACAAATATACTAGTTTGGTAAATCAATCTTCTATATTGTTTTACACTAATCATAGATGTAGAGTGAGTATGACTGACCTCTAGTATTTGATACTTTTGTTCATTCAATTTGATTATAACACTTCTCTGCCTAGATTCATAGACCCCATGGTGTTGATACATGTATGAATGCCCCAAGAAAATATCACAAACATCAAGAGGAGCTACATCATAAATCACCTCATCCTTGAATAGTTTTATGAAATATGAAATACAACATTGCTTAGTTACCTGAATGTCTCATCCTTGGCTTACCAATCCCATAGAATATGTTTGTGGGTTTGGTGTTCTCTTTAGATTTAGTCTTTTTATAGCCTCAATAGATATTAATTTCTTTTGACTAACACTATCAATAAGAAAATGCAAAGCTTTTACTCCTACCCACATTTGTGAATGAAATAGTCTCTCCTCATCATCCTTAGAAAATAGTGGCCACTTTGCATATGGGTTAGCTTCAATGATTTTTTCATATTCCTTTTGTTTTTAAAAATCTATCGCCTCATGTTTAGTGGTTTCTTCATGGGTTTCCATCATTAGATTCTTTATAGTACTACAATCTTTGGTGTTATGAGAGTGACTTTTGTGTACTTCACACTACATACCTGATTCTTGGCCTATTTTCTTTACAATCCATATCTTTTTTGTTGTTGGTGAATATGGAAATGGATCCTTTTCTATTTTTTTTCCTATAGGCTTATAATCTTTACCTTTACATTTGTTGGTCATTGGGTTTTCCCTTCTCCCTTTTTATTTGAACTTGTCCTCAATTTTTTATCCATATTTGAAACCACTAGAAAATATCTCTCTATTCAAGAAATCCATTTTAGTCTTGATGTATTTATGAATAACACTCTTATACTTCAAAACTTGATGTTTTTCTAAATCTCTTATATTTTAGTCTACTCCTAAACTAATTGGTCCTTCTTCTAGTAAAGTAAATGCCATTAGATATATTTTTCTTCATAAGAATCTTCAGGGCAATATTCTTGTTTTATATGCTCCACAAAATCTTCCCATGTTAGTGTACTATCTAATAATATAGAAAACCCATGTTCATCTTGGGCTACTTGGGCTTCTTTAGTTTTAGCATAAACTTCCCATGCCAACTTCACATGATTCTCAGCTTCAAGGAGCTTGAATGAGATTTTTTCAATATTAAGAAATTATTAACTCAAAAATACCTCTCCAATTTTGACAACCAATCATCAACATCATCTTCCTTAATTTTCTCTTGAAAATTTGGGATATCAAAATTTACTTGTACTTTAAATGTGGTTTTCTCACCAAATGTTGAATTCCTTGGAGTGGCCCACAAATCTTGTTTTCCCAACATCATTAAAAGTTGCTTCATAATTTGTTCTTATTTCTTATTCAATGCATCTTCCACTACTACTTTCAAAGATTCTTTCATCCCATCAACTTGTTGTTTTGGCATCTAGGACCATGTGCATCCCAAAGGAAGATAATATGAAGAGTCTCTTGTACCCAATCCCACCCTTTTGTAAGATGGCCAAATACGATGGGACATACATAAATGAAAAAGCTTTGATACCACACATTTGAATTATTATTTTGGATTATAGCACCTAGTGTGAAACCTAGGGTATCATTAATTCTAATCCAAATTGAACAATTTTAGTACAATAGGTTATGCAAGCCAGAAAACTAAACTATTTAATTCAAAAATATTGTTTATTCACCAAGGGTCGTCACTATCAATTGGAAATGAAAGTTAACAGTCAACAACACAATTAATTAGAAATTAAACTCTAACAACTATAAATAACTACAAAAATCTACATTAAAAATTACATCTACTTGTAGAAGTCATGACTTTCTACTCATAGCTCAAAATCATGAACCATTAGAATTTCTAGAAAGGTCTTCTAAATTTATAAATTTAGAGTTTGAAATATAAAATATAGCTATTTCCAAGTGGTCCAACCAAGAACCAAAAATTCCCCAAAGGCCACTAAAAGTTTCAAAATACTAGAACATAGTAAATATAGAAAAACTAGATTTCGATATTTTCTCATTTCTTCTTTTATTGGCCTCAATAGGCTCATCATGGACCATATTCTCATCATTGCCCCATCCCCCCTTAAAAGGAAATGGGTCCCATTGCATCCACGCTCTTCTATAGATGTGGAAGGTGGATCTAAATTTTTTCACAACAAGCCACTTCCCTTGATGAACAAATGGACTTTCTATTAACACAAAATACAAGTGAATAGTCTTTTGATACTTGAATTGCTTCATAGACTTCTCCAAAACTTGGCCAATTTGGAGTGGATTAGCCACTTTTGGATTTAAATTTTATATGGTTGATCTCCTTAACAAAACTTGTAGTGTCTAGTAATGGAGGAATATAATGCTTCAATAGTTCAACATTAAAAACTAGGTGAATACCCAAGAATGGTGGAAAATAATGTTCAAATTCATTTTCAACAACCTATTTGATAATCTTCTATGGACCATGATAAAGGGAATGAAGCTTTTTATGAGATCCTTATAATATCTTAAGAAAATGCAACCATACCTTATCCCCAATCTGAATATTATGAGGAGTTCAATATTCATCATGCCTCTATTTATACTTCTTAATGGTTTGCTATAAAATCTCATGAAGTAGTTGTTATAAATGTTGAATTATATCAATGAACATCATTACCTTTTCCTTCTCTTTATCCAAGAATGAGGAAAAATTAGGCTACATAGATGGAATATAAATATTTATTGGTGCCAATGATTGGTATCCAATATGAACTTCAAAGGGGCTATAACCAATTGAACTATGAATTGCCCTATTGTAGCTATGTTTTACATAAGGAAGACTTTAATCCCATTTTTCAAGATATTTTTTTGTGATTGTCTTGGTGGTATGGGATTTATATACCATTCCTTTCTCTTCCTCATAATGAATCATTAATAACAAAAATATACTAGTTTGTGAAATCAATCTTCTACATTGTTTTGCACTAATCAAAGATGTAGAATGAGTAGGACTCACCTCTAGTATTCGATAGTTTTGTTTATTCAATTTGATTATCAAACTTCTTGGCCTAGATTCATACACCCGATGGCATTGATGCACATATGATTGTCCCAATAAAATATAACACACATCAAGACAAGCTAAATCAAAGATCACCTCATCCTTGAATGGTTTTGTGAAATATAAAATACAACATTCCTTAGTTACCTAAATGTCTCACCCTTGGCTTATGCATCCCATAGAATATGGTTGTTGGTGCAGTTTTGTCTTCAAATTTAGTCTTTTTATAGTCTCAATAGATATCAAATTCTTTTGAATACCACTATTAGCAATAAAATGTAAAAAGTTAGAGCTTTACAACTTTACCACTCTAAAATTTTGTCACCCTACAACCTTGCTGCCCTTGGCATTCTACCTATTTTCATGCCTTCTCAGTCTTGAGAAGGATGGATCCCCCACCTTACTTCCCCATTAGAACTAGCCCTTTTTTGTTTGGATTTAGATCTAGTCACAAAATCCTAGAATGGTCACATTCTTCTTCAAGAGGACAATCCCATTTTGATGGAACCTAGTGCCAATCCTGAAGAATGTGTCTATTTGGGCCCCAAGCCCCTAGACCATCCAGTGATGGCAGAAACTTTAACAATGACTCATAGGTCAAATTGGCTAGGGGTTGTTGTTGGATCCAAGAATCCTATGGATAATGATGCAAAACCCTCATTCTCTTTAGGACCCATTGGACCTCTGATTTCACTAACTGACTTTGTGGTGGATTATATTTCCTTGAGGTTAACCTTGTGCCTTGTTGGAAAGTTTGTCTCTTTCTGACCTACGGTTGATATGGCTAGAAAATGGTGCTAGTCAAAGTGGAAACTAATGAGTTTAGTTTCCATTTATGGGAAAGATAGAGCCCACTTCTTGTCCAGCTTCATGGTTGAAAAAGATTGAGATTTAGTCATGGTAGGATCATGGTACTTTGGAAAACACCACTTGTTTGCTAGCAAAATAGAAACTAGAATTTATCCTAGAGAATGATCTTTATAGATCCACCTTGGTCTAGATACATTTTTCTAGGCTCCCTTTGGAATTTTGGGAGGAGTGTTTTTAGATGAATTGTAAGCTCCTTTGGATTGTTCATGAAAATAAATTAAATGACTAGTTCAAAGATCAAACTAGGCATTGCTAGGATTTGTATGAATATCAATATGAACAAACCTCTGCCAACCATGACGAACCTAAAGTCTAAATTGACTACCTGGTTACAACTGTTAGTTTATGAGAATATTGCCCCATTCTGTTAGAAATGTAATAGCCTTGGTCACTTGTTTGTAGATTTTTCAAAAGGTGACAAACTTAAGAGAAAAGTCTCCTCTCAAGGTGTCAAGGTGGTTCAAAGTTCAAAAATAGCTAAGATGGTTGTTGTATCAAAAACCCATGAAAATATGGAAATAGTAAGTTTGATTGAAATTCACATGGAGAATCCTTAGAATCTTAAAAGAACCCATTGGATTGAGGAGAAAATTAGAATCTTTGTGAATTATGTGTAGGGTAAGGGAACCATATGTTATAGTACTAACAAAATGGAAACTAATGTTCATGAAGAGGGGGAGACTATTGACATGTAGATCCTAGAAATGTGGCATCTGGGTGGTGGTTTGCTAGACAAAGAAATGGTTGCAGATGGAGTTGTGAACTCTTGCAACCTAGCCCTTAACTTGGGGCTTGGCTCACCACTTGTAAATGGAACCCTTGTGGTCTCCCTACCAGGTACTTTTGAATTTTTTTTCTTGCACCTCTAATAGAAAAAGCCTTCTTAGCAATAATATTGAATGGATAGTCCCAAAGAGAAAGCCTAGGGGAGGGAATAGGGTTGATGTTGGATCAACCATAAGGGTTAGCAGACCTCCAATTAGGAACATCCACCAAAAGGAAAAAAAAAAAGAAAACCGATATAGCATAGGGGAAGAAAAACCCTAAAGAAAACCCAAAACATTAAAAGTTGAAGATCATATCCTAGAATGTGAGAGGGCTAAATAGTCCAAGGAAGTAGTATGAAATCAAGAAAAAAGATCATTGAACTTAATATTGATATGATTCTTTTGTAGGAAGTGAAAATAATTGAGCAAATTTTCTCTAGAGTGACTAATTACATTTGACCAAGTACTAAATATACTTATAGTAAAGCTAATGGAGCTTCGCGTGGCATTACTATGATGTGGAATCGTGATAGGGTTGTGGCCATGGTTATCTCTATCAACACCCATTTTGTTACCACTATTTTCACCACCCAAGCTGATAGCTGGACTATGTTTAACTTTCATGCCCCTAACACTCAAAATGGTAGACTTGTTGTCTAGGATAAGGCTACCATTGTGGCTGATTCCAAGAGATAAGGAAAACTTTTTGCATGGGAGAATTTAACACTTTGCTTTACCCTTCAAAGTAAATGGGGGCTTTGGAGGATTTCTTAGATAGTACATGTAGGACTTGGAGGATTTTTTGAGAAGGAATGATCTGATTGATATTTATCTCTAAGGTTTTGCCTTCACTTGGTCTAATAATAGTTTGGTAAAAAACTTTATTTAGGTTAGGCTTGATAGGGTCTTAATTTCATCTAGATGGGACATCTTCCAACACACCTCCTTAAAAGAGAATATGAGGACCATTTTAGGTCATTCTATGATATTTGTCTCTTGGACAAAATGTTCAACCAGAAAAAGGCCTTTCAAGTATGATATTATGTGGCACTTGCATAAAGAGTCTAGAAATTGTATTGTGCAAGGTGAAAGGAACTAGTGGAAGGCACAACCATGTTCCACATTGCTAGAAAACTAGACAAAATCTGAAAGGAGGTGAGATAATGGAGTAAATCCTCATTTGGGAACATATCCAAAGAAAATCTCTAAAATCAACTACACAAAGCAATGCACAAGTTGAGCAGCTACAGGATGAGAGGGAGTGCAGAAAAAAATGGAAAATTATCCTAAATTGGGAGGAAGTCTTCTAGAAATAGAGATGTAGGGTTCAATGGTTGGAGGAGTGGGATAGAAACATGGCATTATTTCATAGATCAACCTCAAGAAGGAAAAAGAGGAACATTATTAACATATTGCTGGATGATAATGATCAAGAAGTTACAAAAGTGGAATAGATTGTGGATAATGTCAATTCCTATTTCTAGGAAATGTATAACCCCCTGACTACCTAGGTTAATAGTAACTTGCAAAGTGATATCATATGATATCCACTTAGAAGGAGCATCCCAAATCCACAAAAGGAGAATGAAAAAAATTTTCGTCCCCACATAGCTTCCTTCCTCTTTTATAAAAAGGAGTCCCACCTCAATAGAGATGATGGGGAGGAAGATAATCCCCAAAAATGCCTTTTGTTGATTCTACCCCACCTTCCAAGAATTGATCATTTGAGTAGGAATGCTCAACCTACTATTAGCAATACCCATACACCATATCACTACCCTAATAGATGATATCTCCACCTCAATAAGATTTATGAGCTTAACAAAAATCAACAAGAACTAGTCCTTAAACTAGGAATTTAGCCAAAGGTGCATTTGAAACCAAAGGCAAGACTTCATCTCTATATAAATCTCTAAGAGAAAATGTAGGAGAAAGTAAAAAGACCACTAGATACTCAGACAAAGAAAGCACTAGATTCTGCTAAGGGGAAGCACCCCCAAAATAAGCTCTACACTTAACCAAGCATTAGGAGCCAGAGAAGGCCTTTGAGTACTTAGGCACTAGTCCCCACACTAGTACAAAAAAATCAATATCTGACTAAAAGAACAACTTAAATTTGTATATATGTTACTAAACTTAGTCATGTGACTAATAGTAGTTAATATCCAGTCATTTATAAAACTACTAAATTTACTACTAGTTAGTCATTTATTTGATCACTAATTCTGATTGTTCATTTAGTGGTATATTTAGAAATATATATAGTGGTATATTTAGTAGTATATTTAATAATTAATTCAGTAGTATATTTAATCGTGTGGTTAGTCACATATTTAGTACCATATTTGATTGCATATTTAGTAAATTTAGTCACATATTTAATAGTACATTTGGTCATAATAGGACATGATGGAACTGAGCCACCATCCATATACTTGTAAAGCGGGCACTCTTCCATTGAGCTAGCACCCTTTAAAGAATGATCATACAATGTGTAACTTTTGACATTGTCTTGGTTCTTGTCTTTTGAGTTAATTCTAATCATCTCTTTAGTGATTTATACCAAGTTTCTGTATATAATTAATGTACCTTTATCTTGATTTTTTTCTTAGATGGAAGTATAATTGATTATTGTACTTATAAATAGCTAAATTTCCTCTATCTACATGATGTATATTTCTCATTAAGTTCTACATTGTATAGTTAAAACTATCAATCAACATATTAATTAAGAAACACCATTGTCAAATATTCATAAACATCTAATCATGACTCAAAATTAGTCTTAATCAATACTAGATTAGAAAATTGTTCATTTTTTTCTAAAGTTCAACCTTTAGACCTAATTAGACCTAACAATTTTCACTCCATCTTTTGTTGAAAACTCCATATTCCTTTAGCACAAATACATTAACCTTTTCTTATAAAATTAAATATCATTGACTTATATGCTAGGTTTCTAATTTCACAATTTAAATTAGATATAAAAGTTGCACCCAATCACAAACAAAATCATGCTACTGATTTGTAAATCTAATTGGAACCTAAAATATCTAGGTCACATAATGAAGGAATAACATTTAGCACAATTTCACTTACTTTTCACCTCTGTGGGTTGAATTTTTATGGACTCTCATAGTTATCTTCATCAAGGTGAAAAAACTTGTGGTATGTTAACACACACAATACATTAGAATCAAGTGTCCTAAAACCAGAAAAAGATGATGCCTTATCACTTTCACATTGTGATTAATGCCTTTAGATTTAGATTATGTATTATTTTTTTCATCAATAGTTTGGATCACTTTATGTGATCCATCATGAGGAAAAATGAGCAATATCAGTCACATATTGAATCTTTGATCTCCATATCCTATAGTTATTGTGCAACATGCAAGTTATGATATTCCCTAGGTACAAGGTCTCTTTTATGAAAAAATCATTGTATAAAACTAACATGTTTCTTAGAAGAATGTAGGTAATTCTTGCATGACACAAATAATGACATAATGCCTAAACCATAACTGTCATATTATTCAATAAACAACATAATAATATTTAGAGTTTAAGTATATCTATCAATACAAATGACTTTACATTTAAGGAGAAATACAACAAAGATCCTAATCAAAAAAATAGAAAGATGATTTAAAGATTTGTTTGGGAAAGATACACATTTACAGTTAGTGATAAAGTGATAAATTATCAAGAGTTTGTTGGCATTATGTTGTATTTGTCATTAGTGACAACACTTATTCAATTTTAAATGGTTACCAAGCTCATCACTCAGTCTACAGTTTATACCAAGCATTAAATGGTTACCTAGTAAGTTCATCAGTTAAGTAGTTCACAATGAGCATTACTAAAGCTACCAAGTGAATGTGTAATCCAGCAGTGTTTATTGAGCTTATAGTGCTTACCAAATAGATAGTGGTCACCTAGCTTGACAATGTCTATTGAGTCATTAGTTTGTGTGATGAGAAGCTAGTGGTTACTAAGTGATGGATGTGTAGTGTTTACTGAATGAAAGCAAGGTAAATGAAGGATTTAGTATCTATCGAGTGACACTATATCTATCAAGTCTCCAATGGTTAATGAGTTTGAAGCTATGTTGTGTGATCAGTATGGACCACACTTCTACTTCTACCAACTGCATAACAATGTTGAGTTAATGTAGTGGATGCTGAGTATCAAAAATTCACTTGTTGGGATGAAATAGTAGATCTGACTTGTGGAAGAACATCTATCATCTGCTTAAGCCCAATGATGATCCAGTAGAGATTAAGCATGATGATGATGATAGTGATGATGAAGAAGAATATAAGACACCTTGTGTTACCATTGATGCTGAGGAATGTCAAGAATTGTTGAATGATGATGACGATGAGAAAGAGGAAGAAGCTAAAGAGGAAGATAAGGAAGGAGATGAAGAAAGTGATCCAATGAGAATAGAAGCACAAGTTATAGCCTCACTTTCTCATTCTCCACCTAAGACTACTACATCATTAGATCAAGGTGAGATTTTTGCCAGATATGTAGGCAAAATTGCTAAGAGAGGAAGCCAAGATCAAGTCCACATTGATAGATATCTAAAATATGATCCTTTCAGTTATGGACTAAATGCATAAATATGTTGCATATTCAAAGGCATTGGTCCATGATAACGATTTTTCCATAGCAAATCATATGATTGAACTTTCTGTAGAAGTTCAAGTGGCACTCCCCACCTGCAAAATTTTGCAAGACAACTAGGATAAGACATTGGCTCTTATTCTCAAGGTACACTCCAAATTTCTCTCACATTTTGATGTCTCTATTTGAATATTTTGCATATCTCTTTAGCATTATTTTCAAAAAGGGGGGGTAAGAGATGATAAGAGACTTGTGGAGACAATAAGGGAGAAAATAGATTGATATATGTATAGAGAAAGACTATGTATATATTATTCCATATGTATGAGGGAGATATGTGAGATATGTATATATAGTAGCTTTACAAAGATCAATTTTGAAAAATCAAAAATTAGTATGTTAGTGTACATAAGTCTTGGTTCATAAGTGTTTTTGTCACTTGTAATTATGTTGTATTTGTCATTAGTGACAACACTTATTCAATTCTAAATGGTTACCGAGCTCATCACTCAGTCTATAGTTTATACCGAGCATGCAATGGTTACCTAGTAAGTTCATCAGTTAAGTAGTTCACACCAAGCATTGCTAAAGCTACCAAGTGAATGTGTAGTCCAATAGTGTTTACTAAGCTTATAGTGTTTACTAAATAAATAGTGATCATTGAGCTCCACAGTGTCTATCAAGTCATTAGTTTGTGTGATGAGAAGCTAGTGGTTACCAAGTGATGGATGTGTAGTGTTGACCAAATGAAAGTAAGGTAAATGAAGGATTTAGTATCTATCGAGTGACACTATATCTATCGAGTCTCCAATGGTTATTGAGTTTGAAGCTACATTGTGTGATAAGTATGGAGCGTGCTTCTACTTCTACTAAGTGCATGATGATGTCGAGTAATGTAGTGGACACCAACTATTAGAAGTTTACCAAGTCAGCATTTAGAACCTAAGTTTCTACTATTTGGCTAACTCGGTAATATTTTGTTTGCTTGTTTTTTAGCTGACCTTATAATTGTAAATATTGGAATGGTATATATGTAATGTATTGTATCATTTGCAATGTATGGATGAGAATATCAATCAATGGATATGTAATGTTTTGAGAAGAGTGAATGCAAATCAACAACAGAGCAGAGTATTCAACAAGGTCTAAAAGGAGCAATAAAGCCATATTAATCACAAGAGGTGATCTATACTTCAAGGATTTATTTATAAATCAAGTTGTAAGTCATATCTACTATTTCATCCTGATAGGTGAATCAGTTTTTCAAATCCTTTAATAGGGTAGACTTAATAGCCTTTTGTTTAAATATCTTAACAGAGTGCATACTTCATTGTATGTTTGTAAAACCTCTAACAAGGTGGATCTAGCAATCCAAATTGCTCTTAACAAGGAAAATCATCAGAAGTGGTCAATGTAAGCCCTAACAGGCCAACTTTATATTGTAGTAGTGAAGATTTTTGGGTATCATCCGCACCCTAGTTTTACTTCCTTTTGGGAGGTTTCTAGGTCACCAAAATACTATGTTTATCTTTTTCTCATGCATGCAGTAGATTAGTTGAATGGTGAATGATTTATATTGTTAAGTGTTGAATTGATTTAAATTTTTTGAGGTTATTGATTCACCCCTCCCCTCTCAATAACCTAGCTAGTCTTGATTATTTCCAGAAAAGTTAAGTTGTGGTTAATATCAAATAATTATGCATTCCTTATTACGAGTTGATTCATCATTATTGTAAGTCTCATTTGTTCTACTAACTTTGTGTGTTGTAACTATAGAAGAACATTTAGTAGATGTAGTGTAGTGTGTGTTGAGATATTACATATATAGGTATACATAGGGTTCCTTAATTCCTCTAGGGTGCTTTAATATTTTCATTTTCCTTCATTATTAGAATTCTACTTTAGAAGAAGCCCTGTGGGATATCTCAACATTAAGATAAGAGATACATTGGTAATTAGTTCTAGTGTTCATATTATGAATTCATGTGATAAGTACTATAAATGGTATCTATTAATATTAAGGTCGAACTTCTCTGCAACTATTTTCTTTGTATGTGGGAAGAGGTTATGTTTCTTTATGTTTTTAATGTAGCCTTTTTGTTTTGAAAGTTATAGAAGAATATTGAAGATAACTCTTGTACAATGTTGGCCTAGTTCCTATTGAATCACACACACACTCATTATAACCTATGGTGGCTAACTAAAGGATGTTGATTTAATGTTCATCCAAAATCATTGAATCATTCAATAAAATAAAAATAGAATATGGAAAAATACTAAAAAAAAGTGTCAGAAAACAAATTTGTTCAAGAATGATGCAAGTTTTACAAGATTCATAAGAAAGTATAATTGTCCAAACAAAAAAGGTATGTTATGTATTGTAGATTGTATGTTAGGGGTATTTTTTTTTTTGTTTAGGGGACAAAACATTCTTCACAAGTTCTTCCTATATTATTAAATCTTTATTATTTTCTTAAGAATCAATTGGTGTAGACATTAAAGTAGTAATTCACTGTTATTTTGGATTTGGTGGTATGCTATTTGATTGAGTGGTCTCAGAGATATCAATTTTTTTCTATAACTAGCATAAACCCTTGATTAGGGTAAGAAGTAAATCTCTAAAATGTAGATATCCAATATCTGACATGGATAAAAACCCCATAATTGGAAAGATGTTGGAGAATTGTATGTAAATGGAAGTAATTTGTATATGTCTATGTCTAACTATTTTCAAGGTGAACTTTACCATGTGCAAGCAGTTCTTAGTCCCACCAAGCCATTTGTTTCAATTATCTCTTGTACCAAGCATGATACTAAGATTGGTCCATTGAACCAAATATACAAGAAAGTTGATAAGTGAGTTCTAGGAAAGCTTATTTATAACACATATATATGCACCAAATATGGAATTAAAAATATTGATTTATAGATATCCCACTATTGTCAATTGGTATGAGATATGTGTGATGAACCTCCTTATAGCAATATCGTGAGAATGCTCGAAATAACAGAATACAAAGTGATAGCAGAACTTAGAATGAATCTACTGATCGCAGGCCACTTCGAGGGGGTAACCTCCTTTGAGCAAGCTCAATACAATAAATTCGTCCGTGCCCATCAAGGGCCTCAACCTATTCTTATATACTGAGTACGATCTAGAAAAGTAATACTACCTATGCATGTGGGATAATAAAATATACTCACGGGACGACTTACAAAGCATATGCGTCCAACAACACTACTCTAACAAAATAAACAGAAGGAACACACAGGTTCCTAACAATATGCCTCTATAGATTTGGCTTATAGGTTTACTGATTCATGTTTTAAAATGATTGGTGTAGATGTATCCCACTCTCTTCAATCACTATGAGATTTGTCAATATATATATTCTTTATGCCCAAAAATATGGAGCATTGGTCAATGTAACAGGCCTAATTTTGATTAAGATGTCCTTTTCTATACATTCCATTACTTTAGCAACACATTTTAGTTTGATTGCTAACATTCTTCATGTCACAAAACTAATTATATAGCTTTGAAATCTATTGGATTCCATGGAGGTGTAAATCCATTTCATTTTGGCTTTTCAATCACTCAATCTCATGACATATTGGAAAAGTTATTCAATCTTTAGTGCAGGCTGTCCAAACTCTTACTCTGTCCAGATTTTGAACATCTATTTTTTCTATTTTTCAAGGTGAGAATGATACATATCTAATGATCCATCTTATTTTTTTATATATATTACTTAATCCTCTTCATAATGGTTCTTGTGGTACATGATTTCATGAATTATTGACAAAGATATAAGACTTTTTCCTTAGATTATTAAAGCCCTCATCTAGGGTATCTAGTGAGAAATAAAATATACTTCATTTGCATTACACATGGATCAAAGCCCCACAATTGGTCATATGGAAAAGGAAAGATATATAAAAAATTTCCATATTTTTTTAGAAGGTCATGAATTAGGTGTTACATGAATCCAATAAAAATGGGAAACAAATTTTCTGTCTTGGATTCGAAAACACTACTGAAGGTCAGTCTGGCTTGAGAATTTAAACAATAAAACCCATTTGTATTAGGAATATGTTAGTATGAGAAATGATAGTTTATAAGTGATTTGGAATAGGGAGGTACTAGCTTAATTACATAGGTGGTTGTTTCTATATGGAAGCTATAGGCATAACTATTTGTTTAAATGTTGGATAGAGTTAAAGTTTGAATGCTTGGTAGTTGGGCAATATATAGTCAAGGAATTGAGTAGTGAATTGAATATAATGAGACATGAATCCTTTATAAGTATTAGAAATTAGAGGTATAATGTGTAAAGGCTGAAATGAGACAAAGATTTGAGTAAAGGCATTATTGGAATAGTGAATATGGACAAGCACACATGTCACTTTTTACAAGGTTAGAAAGTTGATAGTGAGCATTGAGTTTTCTTAAAGATGATGAAACAATAAAAAGAAAATTATCTGTTTGGCTAGATAGGAATCTTATCATTCAAGATGATTGGAACAACCAAGGAAGAGTCAAAGTTGAGGTAAAAAAGTTATGACAAAGATGAGACTATGACAACAAAAAACAAAATTTGTTTTGTTTAATTGAGTGGGAGTTTGTGAGTGAGATTATGGAAAGATTGTAATGTGAAAAAAGACTATAGTGTATTATAAATGATCCTAGGATGAGATAAGACATGAACAGGCAAGTTAATGGTGTAAGGAAGGTTGGTAACATAGGGTGCCTAGCTCATTAAATTCATTCTTTTTTGACATTTTATACAAAGTACTAATTTAAAAAGATAACTTCAAAGATGAAACATATAAATATCAAGTGCATTCAAAATATAAACTAGATGTTTAAGAATCGATTTCAATCTAATCAAAAAACTAAAAACATACAATGACAAATGAGTTCAAACTTTATGTGTCTTATCCATTTTTGAAGATTATCTTTTGATCGCGTGAAGAAGTTATCATAAACAACCACCTACCTAATTAGAATAGTGACCATAAAATTATTAGTAAATGAAAAAATTATTCAATAATAAGGAACAAAGAGAAGACCATACTTATAAGGTAGATGCTAGAAATAAAAATTTAATTTCAAGAAAGGTGGACTAATTCAAAATGTAAATTATATTAGATACCACAATAAGTGTGTCACATAGTGTTAACTAGGACAACAATGACAGTATAAATTCTAAAGAATCAAGGATATGCACAATCATGTTTCGGCACATGATCTTTGTCCTATATGTAGAAAGGTATATCTTTTAATATCACCAGCTTAGAATGACACCTCTTTGTAACACCAAATTTCCTTATTGCCAACTAGAAATAGAATCTAGATAAATTATAATGTTGAGTTTGTCACATTTAAGAAACAAATCTTGATTTTGGATCAAATATATGAAATATGATAAATAAACCAAACACAATAAGTACTAATAAAAAACAAATTGAATTGAGTAATAAAAAAGGATGAGAAAGCTAAGAGAATGTTGGGATTTCAAGGCATATAGATGAAGGATAAACCTTCTTATTCTTTTAGGCATGATTTACTTAAATTTCAAAAAATGTTATAAGAATAGCCATTAGACACATGCTACAATTAACATTGTATTTATTTCCACACAACACATCCTATAACCACATATTCCTCTTGTTAAGAAATACATAGGAAATATTAGTAGTAAAACATATTAGAAAACATGAGACAATTGAAGAAGTATTACTGATTGAAGTACTAGAAGTGAAAATTAAAATCACCAATTCTATACTTCAATAATCTTAGACACATACTATCAGTTGTAATAGTTAGAGGCTTGTCTAGATTTGATGGCTGGGAAAAGCCTATAACACTAGGTAATGTTTGCAACTAAATACCTTCCTAAAGGAATTAGATTAAAGAATGAAGAGAAATTTTCTTTCTTATAAACATAAAATAATAGACCTCCAATAGAAAGAAGCCCACAATTCAAAATGAACAGTTTTAATATTGATAATTGACACGTAAATATTAGGTACTAAAACTATGATCTCAACTATATGGTAGAGGGTATAACTTGGGAGTAAATGACACTTAGGCTATAGAATTTTCAATGAATTTGACTGTAAGTTAGCCCATAGATTGGTTATCCATTGATGTAACAAAAATGATCTATTTTTATGAAAACTAACATGAAATATTTTCAAATCCATCACTATACCAATGCCAAATTTTGTAGGCTTCAAATCAACACCGATGATTCTAGATGCACTTATGATTTGTGCACCTTCTACAACCTGCAATTATACAAGTTAGAAATAAAACATATGAAATATCTATAAAATATGTAAATTGAATCCTTTATATTTTTCATCGGATGAAGATGTTAGAATCAACTGTAAGAAGAGTAAGTGAATTATAGCCATGGCAACACTTCCTAGACCAAAAAAACCCCTAGTGGAGCCCTTTTCTACATTTCCCACCATCAAAACCCCACCTAACCCTTAAAAAAAAAAACCAAAAAAGTAATCATATCTTCAAATAAATTATTAAATTTCAATTTTCATAAGACACTATACTTGTATAGAAATGGGGATGTTCCAATTCTTTAGTCAAATACTACTGGTAAGGACTTATTCTATGACATTTGACAATTATAATTGTCTTGAAGATTGTAGTTGTCCTCCAATTGAAACAAAATATCCACTAAATAGAAAATGTAGTATTTTTACCCATTATGAGCCCACAGCTAAGAAGACAAACTTTATCAGGGTCATCGATTAGATCTATATTGACAAAAGCATCAACTTCCAAAACAATGTATTTGGTGAAGCTGAAAAGACCTGAAAAATGCTATATAGGATTCCCATTGATGTTGAATCTTGTACCATTCTCATTTACCATGGTGTTAGATTGTGGTGACTGATCAAGAAAGTACTGTACATACTATTTGCCAATCATTTTGGTACTATTTGCCATTCATAGATTCACCACTAAAGTTATGGCTAATTATGGCCAACATGTTATAACCCTAAAGTGGTTTAATAATTGTATAAAAGGGTTTAAGGTTGGGTATTTTCATTATGTTGTGATGCCAAATTGGTTCTTTTGGCAGTATTGAGCTATAAGGGATTACGGATTGTAATCAAGTTGTAATCACTAGATTGTAATAAGATCAGACTTGCTATTTGGTGGATGTAGCCCAGGGATTGGGTGAACCACATTAAATCTTGGTGCCTTGTGTTCATTTTTGTGTGATCTATTATTTTCTGTTATTGTTTATATTTGCATGTAGTTTTTATTTTTGTCTATGGTTTATCCTAACAAGTGGTATCATAGCGAGGTTGTCTTTCAGTTATCCTCTATAGGAAAGTCTCACGATTAAGTGGGAGTCTCACGGTTGAGTGGGAGCAATGGTAGATGAGGGTAACCTGAGGGTTGACAGGTTTAGTTGGCAGAACTTCCTATTATGGAAGATGCAAATGGAAGACTATCTATATCAGAATAATTTATGGAAGCCATTGGAAGGCAAAGATAAGAATCAAGGAACTATGTCAGAGGCTGAATGGGATCTTTTGGACAGAAAGACACTTGGAAGCATTCAGTTATGCTTGGCACCATCGGTGGCATTTAATATTACAAAAGTAAAGACGACAGAAGATTTGATGAAAACCCTAGTGACAATGTATGAAAAGCCCTCCACTTCAAACAAGGTATTTCTCATGAAGCGTTTATTTAATATGGTAATGGTAGAAGGTGGATCTGTTGCAAATCATTTAAATGAGTTTAATACTATTTCTAGTCAGTTATCTTCTGTGGGTATCAATTTTGATGAAGAAATTAGGACTCTATTGATTTTGTGTTCTTTGCCTAAAAGCTGGAATGGCTTGGTAATGGCGTTGAGTAATTCTATTCTTGGATCTAGTGCCCTAAAATATGATGATGTGATCCATGTTGTTTTGAGTGAGAAAACTCGTAGGAAATCCTCAGGTGGATGTACACCAGGAAGTGCTTTGAATGCACAAAGCAGGGGCAGAATGACTGAAAGAGGAAGTAACTCTGGAAATCATGTGAAATCAAGAGGAAAGTCAAAGAGAAGGAGGTCTCAATCGAGAGGACCAAATGATTGCTGGTACTATGGGAAACCAGGGCACAAAAAGAAAGATTGCTAGAATTGAAAGAAAAATGAAGGAGATAAATCAGATGGAGACAAGGAGGCAAATGTGGTAAGTAACAAATCTAAAGAGGATGCTTTGCTTCTATCTTTAGAGCGTGTTGATGATTCATGGGTTTTAGATTTTGGTGCTTCATTTCATGCTACACCTCATAGAGATTATTTCATTGATTATGTCCAAGGGGATTTTGGGCTTGTTTATTTGGGGGATAATGAACCCTATCAGATTGTTGGAAAGGGAAAAATTAAGATTAAGTTGTAGAATGGGAATCATTGGCTACTACATGATGTAAGACATGTTCTAAGGCTGAGTAGAAATTTAATTTCAGCCAAACAACTTGGTGATGAGGGTTGTGTAGTTACTTTTAATGATAAAAATTTGAAGGTTTCAAAAGGTTCCCTTGTAGTAGCAAAAGGTGTGAAAGTAGGCACCTTATATCTTTGTACAGGTCATATTGTTCCTACTACTTTGATTGTTTCAGAGAAAAATGAATGTTTAAGAACAATTGCTGCAGTTGAGCAAGGAGAACAAATAGTTGTTGTAGATTCTGATACAGCACTGTGGCACAACATACTCGGGCACATGAGTGAGAAAGCTATGAAAGTACTTCATTCAAAGAAATTTTTACCAGGTCTAAAATGTGTTAATATGGATTTCTATGAAAGTTGTGTGTATGGAAAACAAAAGAGAATGAGTTTTGTAAAGACTAGGAAGGAAAACAAAAAGGAGAAATTAGAGCTTGTGCATATAGATGTATGGGGACCAGCTTAGGTATCTTCCCTTGGTGGCTCTCATTATTATGTTACATTTATTGATGACGCAACTAGAAAAGTATGGGTTTATTTCCTTAGATAGAAATCTGATGTATTTCAAACTTTTAAGAAATGGAAATGCTTGGTTGAAAATAAGACTGGTAAGAAATTAAAATGTCTCAGATTTGATAATGGTGGTGAGTATTGTAGTCATGAATTTGAAGATTATTGCTTCACTAATGGTATTCGTAGATAGAAAACTATTCCAAGGACTCCACAGGAAAATGGAGTGGCTAAATGCATGAACAAGACTATATTGGAGCGCGCAAGGAGCATGAGGTTGCATGCTGGGTTGCCCTTACACATGTGGGCAGAGGCTATCAATACTGCAATATATTTGATTAATAGAGGTCCCTCTACTCCTTTGGGTTGTGGTATTCTAGAGGAATCATGGACTGGTAAGAAGGCGAGTTATTCTTTTCTCAAGACCTTCGGTTGTGAAGCTTTTGCTCATATAGACTCTAAAAATTGAACCAAGCTAGAAGCAAAATCAAAGAAATGTGTCTTTCTTGGATATGGCATTAATGAATTTGGTTATAAGCTTTGGGATTTGGAAAATCTTAAAATTGTTAGAAGTCGGGATATCATATTCAATGAGAAAGTGTTGTACAAAGATCTGTTGTAGCGACATGAGAAGAAAGAAGATGATTATGTAGTGCTGATTGATACTCCAAAAGCTAATGTTCCAACCATTCCTCATGATGTGCAACAACTACAACAACAAATACCACACACAGTAGTGAATGTTAGACGGTCAACGAGGCAAATTATACCTCCACAAAGATTTTCTCCCTCTTTGTATTCTATTTTATTTACTGATGCTAGTGAACCTGAAAGTTATGATGAAGTTGTGCAGGTAGATACTAAGATTCAATGGGAGTTTGCAATGAAAGATGAAATGGACTCTTTGCTACAGAATAAGACATGGGATCTATGCAAGTTGCCTATAGGTAAAAAGGCTTTATAGAATAAGTGGGTTCACATGTTGAAAGAAGAGGAAAGAGGTAAGAAAAGATTTAAGGCCAGGTTAGTTGTAAAAGGATTTGCACAAAAAAAGGGAATTGATTTTGATGAGATAGTTTCTCCTGTTGTTAAAATGACTTCTATCCGTACTGTTTTAAGTCTTGTGGCTACTAAAGATTTTCATTTAGAGAAGTTGGATGTTAAAAAAACCTTTCTTCATGGTGATTTGGATGAAGAAATATATCTGGCCCAGCCAAGGGGATTTGAGGTCAAAGGTAACAAGAACTTAGTGTGCAAATTGAAGAAAAGTTTATATGGCTTGAAGCAAGCACCTCGGCAATGGTATCTGAAATTTGACAGGTTTATGCATGAGCATGGCTATAACATGTGTCATTCAGATTATTGTGTTTATTTTAAGAGGTTGGATGATGATAGCTACAATATTTTATGTCTATATGTTGATGATATGCTTGTATCTGGGTCTAACATGGATCATATTAAGGGGCCGAAACACTAGTTAGCATATGCATTTGCTATGAAGGATTTGGGGGCAGCGAAACAAATCCTTGGTGTGAAGATTTGCAGAGATAGGAAGAACAAAACATCGATGCTATCTCAAGCCGATTATGTTGAGAAGGTGTTGCAACGTTTCTCTATGGAGAATGCTAAAGCTATCAGCACACCTTTACCTGGTCATTTGAAATTGGCTAAGGAGATGTGTCCCAAGACACATGAAGAGGAGGATAAGATGTCCAAGGTACCTTATGCTTCAGCTGTAGGAAGCTTGATGTATGCTATGGTATGCACTAGGCCAAACATTGCACATGCAGTGGGAGTTGTTAACAGGTATATGAGTCATCCAGGATTTGAGCATTGGAATGCTGTCAAGTGGATTCTCTGATATTTGAGAGGAACATCCAATAAGTGTTTACACTTTGGGGGCTCTACTACTGATTGATAGGGCTATGTTGACTCAAATTTGGCAGGGGATATTGATACTAGGTGGAGTACTATAGGTTATGTCTTTACTATTGGTGGGGTAGCTGTGAGCTAGGTTTCTAGGTTACAAAAGATTAATGCTCTATCCACTACAGAGGCAGAGTATGTTGCTGCTACAGAAGCAGCCAAAGAGATGATATGGCTTCAGTTCTTCTTGGAAGAATTGGGACATCCTTAGAAGGATAATTATTTGTTCACAGATAGTTAGAGTGCCATTCATCTTGCTAAGAATTCAGCTCTACATTCTAAGACCAAACCCATACAGTTACGATACCATTTCATTTGGTTAGTTTTGGAGGATGGACAGTTAAAGCTAGAGAAGATACATACCAATGACAATCCAACAGATATGCTGACAAAGGTTGTAACAAGGGAGAATCTGAGATCCTCTTTAGCTTTAATTGGTCTTTTAGAATGAACATGAATAAAAGAACAGCAGAGTCTAGGGTGGTTTGATCCAGTGGGAGCCCCATGTGGTAGTGGTATTGCTACAGGATCAGTCTCCAAGTTTGAGATTGTTGTTTAGTGTGGAGCCTAATTAGTTCCCAAGTGGGAGATTGTTAGATTGTGGTGACTGATCAGGAAAGTACTATACATACTCTTCGCCAATCATTTTGGTACTATTCACCATTCGTAGATTTGCCACTAAAGTTATGGCTAATTATGGTCGACATGTTATAACCCTAAAGTGGCTTAATACTTGTATAAAAGGGTTTAGGGTTGGGTATTTTTCATTATGTTGTGATGCAAAATTGGTTCTTGCGGCGGTATTGAGTTGTAAGGGATTATGGATTGTAATCACTAGATTGTAATAGATCGAATTTGTTGTTTGGTGGACGTAGCCCAGGGATTGGGTGAACCACGTTAAATCTTGGTGCCTTGTGTTCATTTCTGTGTGATCTATTATTTTCTGTTAATGGTTATATTTGCATGTAGTTTTTATTTCTATCCGTGGTTTATCCTACCACATGGTTCCCACAACTTTACACTCTAATCTAGAACATATATTGCTTTTGATTGACTTGCAATCCACATACTTGGTGTAATGTGGGATGAACATGGGTATCATCACATTTCCATCCTTGACATCCTTCACATTTCCCCCCACACTTTACACTCTTCTGCATCATACAAACTCAAGACGTGATAATTTGGAGCACCAACATGATCCCAACTCTTTGATAATGCTCCCAACTCTTTGGTCATGCTCTATCTTCATGGTAGAAAGACTTTTCATTAAGAATATGTTAAGTCTAAAGCATTAGTTATTTATGTCTAAAGAATTAACTTAAATAAAGAATGCACTCAAAATAATAACAAAATTTTAATGAATTCCTTTACATTAGAGTATTTAGTTTTAGATATTTTACCACTACCATTAATTTGGGCAGTAATTTGAGTAGCACCCATTTATTGTCTAATCTAGATTGTGTCCAGATTTCCATAATAATTATTAATTAGAATATATGATTTTTGAAATTTGATAAATTGTTAAATCCCCAAAGAAAAGCATCTAATTTATATCAGTTCAAAAGATTCAACTGATATAGTAAGAAATCCTTTTCTTAGATTCAAGGAACTTCTTTTGCTAAGACAAATGAACAACCATTTTCAAGTATGGCGCTTCAATGCCTTACTAATGTTAAGCTCTTGTTGATCTGGAAGATATAACCATTACTGCATAAGAATTGGTCTTTTTTAAACATTCATTGTAGAAATTTCAGGAACTCCATGTTGCCAGATTTTACACAATTTCTTTCTAATATTATTTATGGCTAATAAGCATGAAGATTGAGTCAATATTAAATGCACTAATTTTTTTTTAAAAATGATATTACATAGAATAATCATAGCTTTTGAACAATGAATATTTCACTAAATTCCAGACTAGATTGAACAATAAATATTTGACTAAATTCTAGACTGGACTACACTGGAGCACAACTTACTGTTTCACCTAGTATATAGCTAGTGTGAAAAATCAACTATTGCAGTCACTGATTATTAATCTCCTATCATAAAAAATTATTAAACTACTGACAACAAATTTCTAGCTAATATTGAAAAATAATACAACTACAACTTCACTTATAAAATTCGGAAAGAAATGCGCAACATAATGAACACAATATTTTTGGACAAATTGTCCCTGGAAAACCCCCTAAGGGAAAACCAGTTCTACAGATGAGGAATTATATTAAACTTTAGCAAATCAAGAGATACAAAATTCCTTGCCTCTCATTGGCAGAACTCTGACAACCTCCTAATTTCTCTTGCTGATATTCCCCGCTGCTATCCCCACACTAACACTGCACCCTTGCTAACACTGCAAGACAATTTGCTATCATTGCGAATTGTTTCTCCAAAAATTGTCTCTCCAAATGACCCAATGACCCCTTTTTATACTAACCTATTGGAAAAACCAATGACCAAGATTAAATCAAACCAACGGCTGAGATTAAGAAAACTCGACAGCCAATAATAGAATTGGTTGCAAGGTGTGCAAAAGGGAATCACTAAAATTAGTAGATAATTATCCTGGCAATAACCATTTGCTAATTCTCGGAAAGTGGACAAATAGATGTCCAAACCACCCATAACTAATGCTGCTATTAATAGATTAGGATGAATAGCTATCCAAGCTACCCATAAATACTACTACTATTTTTGGGTCAGAAATAACAGTTGTCCAACTAACAATAATTAACACTCCCTCTTAGTGAGGAAGCTATTCTGCAAGACACCTAACCTATCTCTGAAGAAAATAAATTTTGCCTTCACCAATGCCTTAGTCAGAATGTCTACTACCTGCTCCTCTGTAGGTATATACTGTAGCTGAACAACTCCCCTTTGTACACAATCTCTAATGAAGTGATATCTGATATCTATATGTTTAGACCTATCATGAAACAATGGATTCTCAGACAACTTGATGCAACTCTGATTGTCACAATGTATCACAGTAGTCTCAACCTTTTGACCAAACAAGGCTACTAACAACTTTTGAAGCCATATAGCTTCACATGTTGCCATGCTAGCTGCTATGTATTCTGCTTCTGCTGAACTTAGAGCTACAGACCTCTTCTTCCTACTAAACCAAGATACAGCTCCTGATCCCAAGCTGAAACAACACCTTGAAGTGCTCCTTTTGTTTGTTGTACTTCCTACCCAATCTGCATCAGTATAGCCTATCAACCTGATACCTTCACCTCGAACATATCTGATCCCATACTCGACTATACCATGCAAGTAACATAGTACATGCTTAGCTGCTATCCAATGCATTCTCTTTGGTTTAACCATGAACTGACTAAGAGAGTTTACTACAAATGCTATATCTAGTCTAGTGTTGACCAAATACATAAGCGAACCAATCAACTATCTATATAAAGTGGGATCTACATCTTTCTCCTTAGTTGTATCTACCTTCCTCCAATTCGTGATCTTGGGTGTAGACATGGCTTTCCAATCCTCCATCCCAAATTTCTTCAAGATTTCAATGCAATATTTTCCTTGACCAAGGAAAATCTCCACATATGTTTGCCACACTTCCATAGCTAGAAAGTAGTGCATAAGTCCTAAATCCTTCATCTCAAACTCTTCTGCAAGGTTCCTCTTGCAATCCACTATGAGCCCTAGTGAACCTGTAAGAATAGATCGTCCACATAAAGAACAAAAATGAGAATCTTGCCCCCAACCATCAAGTAGTAGAGGTTAGCATCTGCTTCACTCTTCACAAAGCCCATTTTCTGCAAGTATGTATCAATGCACTCATACCATGCTCTAGGAGCCTGCGTGAGTCTGTACAATGCTTTCTTCAATCTGCACACATGGGTCTCTTTGTTGTGTGCTACAAAGCCTTCTAGTTGTTCTATGTATACCTCCTCCTTCAACTCACCATTAACGAATGCTGTCTTGACATCCATTTGATAGATTTTCCATCCCATCTATGTTGCAAGTGAGATTACAGCTCGTATAGAAGTATACCTAGAAATAGGAGCAAATGTCTCCTCATAGTCTATTCCGTCCTTTTGAGAGAACCCCTTTGCCACAAACCTTGACCTTGTATTTCTCGATGCTACCATCTGCACCATGCTTTATCTTATAAATCCAGTGTGATCCAACTATAGCCCTATCTGTTGGTCTAGGTACTACCTCCCACACATCATTCTTCAATATTGAAGAATATTCCTCAACCATAGCATCTCACCATACCTGATGTTTTGTAGCTTCCTGATAGCTAGAAGGCTCACTATCTACCAACTGACTAACTAATGCCACATAGTCATTGAACTTGGTTGGTTGTCTTCGTTGTCTAGTACTCCTTCTAGGAGCTCCCACAAACTCCTGAGTATCCCTTTGTATATCTGGAACCACATGGTTCCCGTTGCCAACTGTAGAGGATGAAATTTCAACCTCTAAGTCTTCTAGATTCATTTCCTATTGCACCTGTTGCTCCATACTTTGTGAATCTTCACTAACTGAGTCTACACTCGTACTGGTAATTGTACTTGAGCTTTGTTGCCCTTGACTTGGTCTTGGAGCTTCTATTGGCTACTCACTCTGATCATTTGCTAGCAAATCTCTGGATCTCCTGAATGCCTTGTCCTCCATCAACTTGACATTCCATCTGACAATAATTCTTTTAGTCCCCAGAATAAAAATCCTATATGCCTTTGAGGTCTCATTGTACCCAAAAAAGTACCCCATCTCTGCAGTCTGATCTAACTTTGTACATGTATTTTTAGGAATATGGCAATATGTCAAACTCTCGAATATCCTAAAGTGACTAACATCTGGCTTCTTCCCTATGAAAGCCTCCTCTAGTGTCATCTTCCCTAGCACCTTGTGTGGAACTCTATTATGAATGTAGACTATTGTATTACACGCCTCTACCCATAAGTAACGGGGCATGTCCTGGTCATGTAGCATAGCTCTTCCTGCCTCTGATATAGAACAGTTCTTCCTCTTAGCAACTCCATTCTACTGTGGATTGTAAGGAACAGTCCATTCTCTCTTGATTCCTTCTCTGGTATAGAACTCCTAGAAGACATTTCCTTTGTACTCGCCTCCATCGTCTGACTGAAGAACCTTTATCTTCTTTCCTGTCGAGTTCTCCACAAGAGCCTTGAACTCTTGGAATCAACTAAAAACCTCATCCTTAGTCTTCAAGAAGTAATTCCAGGTCTTTCTAGAGAAATCATCAATAAACGTAACATAGTACTCATATCCTCTAAGAGATTTCATCGACATCGGTCCACAAACATCTGAATGTACTAGATCAAGAACACCCTTAGATCTAGTGTCACTCCTTAGAAAAGATGCTTTTGCAAAATTCCCCAACACACATCCCTTACATACATCGTCATGCTCTGTGCTTACCTTTGGAACACCTATCACCGTCTCATGAAGCAATCAAAGTGCTCCATAATGAATATGGTCCATCCTCCTATGCCATAGCTCTCCAAGATCTCTAGGATTACTGTTGCTCATGAGTGCCTTAGGAGTATCAAGTTGCAACCTATAAAGGCGACAACTCCTAACTCCAATAGTTATGGGTGATTTCCAATCCTTGTGCTTAATCAACACATTTGTCCCTCTAAAGAGTACATTATACCCCCTATCCTAAAGAACAGATACAAAAATCAAATTCATACCTAAGCATGGCACATATAACACATCATGAAGAGGTATTATCTTTCCATTCTCCCTCTGAAATTGAACAGTCCCTTTCCCAACAAGGTTAGAGTTTGGACAAGTTTCCCATAGAAATCTAGATGTTGGTGTCCTCCTCCTTGTAATTGGAGAAGTACTCTCTAACTCCTGTCATATGAAATGATGCCCCGCTATCTATATACTAAACACATTGTGAGGTTGAGCTAACCATACAAGCTATGAGTGCAAACTCATCTTCCATTCTACTAGAGAGTTCTTTTGCACTTGCTGAAGCTGCCACTTGCTTCTTACCCTTCTTCCTCTCTGGGCAATTACTGACATAGTGGCCAAACTCGTGACATCCAAAGCACTTGACCTTAGAAGGTTCCTTCTTCTTCTTCTCAGTTTGTGAATTTGATCCTTTGCTAGATCCCTTCTTTGCTTTCCCTTTACCCGCTAGGGCAACGTTCTCTTGTTCCACCTCATTTTTTTGACTCTTGTTGGCCCCATTGACAAGACTTAGTCTAAACTCCTCGTGAGTGAAATCAGTCCATAGTTGATCCCAACTCGATAAAGTATCTCATCCACTGACAACTTGAACAAAGACACTCCATTGTTTAGTAAACCCATTTAGGGCTTTTCTCACTAGCTCGTCATCACTAGGGCTATCTCTGATAGCTGCTAACTCATCCTTGACAAGTTTGAGCCTAGCGAGGTAACTTGTGACGTCTTCTCCCTGATTCATCTGGGTATTCTTTAGCTTCTCTCTGAGAATCAACTTCCTGATGGTGGTAGCATTCTGGTACAGATTCAAAATGACGTCCCACATCTTCTTCACTGTATCTAGCTCCGAGATATGTGGAACAATATGATCCTTGACACCATCAAGGATTATCCTCCTCATCTTGGCATCATCCTTTCTAAATGCTGCAAGCTGTGTTGCATCCATTGGTACAGGTACAACACTGGTAGCATAATCCTTGATACCATTCTCTTCCAACAATAAAGAAATTTTGGCTTTTCAGACACCAAAATTTGAGGCACCATCCAATCTATTTTGATCTCTCAAACCAGCTGAAGCCATCTCAAGGGTTTAAAGCAATAATAAATTTAAAGAGATCAAAATTTCTTTCCTAGGGCAAAACTCTTCTACCCTTAACAATGCTCTGATACCATGTGAAAAATCAACTATTGCAGTCACTGATTATTAATCTCCTATCATAAATGATTATTAAACTACTAAAAATAATTTTTCAGCTAATATTGAAAAATAACACAACTACAACTTCGCTTATAAAATTCGGAAAGAAATGCGCAACACAATGAACACAATATTTTTGGACAAATTGTCCCTGGAAAAACCCCTAAGGGAAAACTAGTTCTACAGATGAGGAAGTATATTAAACTTTAGCAAATCAAGAGATACAAAATTCCTCGCTGTTCACTGGCAGAACTCCGACAACCTCCTAATTTCTCCTGTTGATATTCCCCGCTGCTATCCCCACGCTAACAGTGCACCCTTGCTAACACTGCAAGACAATTTGCTATCACTGCAAATTGTTTCTCCAAAACTTGTCTCTCGAAATGACCCAATGACCCCTTTTTATACTACCCTATTGGAAAAACCAACGACGGAGATTAAATCAAACCAACAATTGAGATTAAGACAACTTGATAGCCAATAATAGAATTGGTTGCAAGGTATCCAAAAGGGAATCACTAAAATTAGTAGATAATTATCCTTACAATAACCATTTACTAATTCTCGGCAAGCGGACAAATAGCTGTCCAAACTACCCATAACTAATGCTGCTATACATAGATTAGGATGAATAGTTGTCCAAGCTACCCATAAATACTACTGCTATTTTCGGGTCAGATATAATAGTTGTCCAACTAACAATAATTAATAGCTAGCACCATTGAGCTGAAGCAATTGAGTGTCACGAATACACTCTTGATAAGAAAATATAATTATCATAGTACATAGAATGAGGTAATTTACATAATCATTATAATAATGAATAATAGAATGAAATGCTACTATCTTAATCTAGACTCCAAGTTTTATCTAGCAAATGAACAGGAAAGGAGTTTGAATGAGAAGCCACGGTGATTTCTTTTCATCTGATTAAATTTGAGAGTTTCGGATTTTAGGTCGCTTAGTGATATTTGCAAGGTCCAATATGATGGAAAGGGCTGAGGAATTGGTATATGTAATGATCTGTACATTTTTCAAACATTTTCATGAACTGACCTGAGATGCTTGCAATGGCTATCAAAACTCAAGGAGCTCTCTTCCATCATGTAACTTTGCATGCAGCCTACTTGTTTACTATAACTTGCGCCATATTTTTTAGGACTTGGATGGTCAGTATAGTCAAGTGGATGCTCACTGTTTTCTGAATGGCCACTTAATACATGTGGCTTCTTCATTTCCTCATTGATATGAAAATCTATCCTTCCAGATGATTGTGTGCGGTCCTCTACATGATATGTGGAGCTTCTGGATTCATCATCAAGCTTTCGAGCCCTTAATCTGTAAATTGAGATGTTTTCTTTCCATCAGACATAAAATTCTTAATATCTTGTGGCAAATGAGAAGGTGACAGACGTCTTGCATCATTTATTGAAGTCTTGCACTCTAAAGAGATAAAGTATCCTCCTCATCACTAAAAGACATAGGTGGAGATGGCGGAAGACTGTATCTTGTTATCCCAAAAAGAGGAATGGCTTAAGTGATAAAGTGCACGTGTGTTTGAGAATGCTTCTTTTCTAAAGCTACTCTCAAATCTGAGTTTCTCTCGTTCCGGAATAAAGTTCACTTGATTTGGAATATGAAATGTAGTTGCATCATTAACCCAATCTTGTTAGATTCCTGATATTGAACCAGCTTGACAAGATGTATTTGTAGTTCTGGACTACAAATTTGAATCATTTTGAGACCATTTTCGAGTATTTCCAATTTTCTTAATAACACATTGCAGTTCACTCGCTTTGCAGTTGGAAGTGGTTGAAATGACTTCTTTGGGATTCAGAATCGTCAATGCTTCCTCAAGTTCCTGTTTAGATGAGTGGATAGCAAAACAAACATCCCAAACACCAAACTAGTCTCCTTTTGCTTCTTTTAGGACTGATTTCGTTTGCCTTCTGGAGATAACTGGTACAGGAATCAAATCGGAACCTATGCCTTCAAGCTTCTCCTCACATGCATACCACTGTGTAGGACGAATAAAAAGTGGCTCTGGTTGACCACTTTTTTCAGCCTTGGCAAACTTTTATTTTGCTCTCTCATATAATTTGTGGAAGGCTTCACAGACCTACACATGAATATTCCAATAAGGGTAAGATTTCCATAAAACAAGCATAATAGGAATTGGCTAGGAACATCGCATAAAGTGAAAATACGGACAGAAATGATTCTGAGATAATGGGATACGAACATTGAATTAAGGGTTTAGCATTGTATTGCTGACGTGACTTTCGCTGGATGCAATATACCAATGTTGAACAAGTCATCTACATTGGACGTATCCTTATCAATTTCCTGGTGAGACACATAATTAATAATATAACAAATATTCCTTTGAGTAATCATTGCCACATGATAATTTTACCAATGGGCATCATGCAAATTGCTAACTAGTAATATTACTACTACAAGTGCGCACCATATACACACAATAATCAAATAGTATGAACTAATATGATTAGCCTTAGGTAATATTTGTTAAGAATCTAAGTAACCATGTAATTAATAATATGGGACATTGTCATATCACTGTCAGAATTTAACTATGTAATACTTTGTGAGCCAAACTCATTGACCGGTGTTTCATGAGTTAAATCCAGATAAAAATATCAGAATTTTACTTGTTGTCGAAAATATCTCCTACTTATCAATATGGAACATGAATCATCGTTCCATCTTGACTAGATATAAATATTCTCAATCTCATTTTGGTGAGGATATGAGATTAGACCTCAGTGCCTTTCTATTCTTAGATTTGCATATTTGAACAATTAGCCATTTGACTTTAACTCTTGCATATTTACACAAGGAAGAAGTATAGAAAAAGGTTAGAGATTCCAAGATATGTTCAAACAAGAGGAGAAATCATGACAAAATTAAAAGAAAATAAATCAATAGCAATCAAAGTCAACTATTGATAGGGACAAAGAAGAAGAAAAGGCACAAAACTTGTATAGCATTAGATTATAAAGATTCAAATATATCTAGCAATTATATTCAAAGGAATATTCACTATTGGAGATCAAGCAATCACCAACTAAAGGAGACATTCTATCAACCATAGCTAGAACAATACTATTCATAGCAGCGATGAAAATCAAGAAGATTATTAAATATTGCATAAAGAGTGTTGAATCTTTGACATATTACCAAATTGATCTACAAGATCCCTTCACATTGATCAAAATAGTTGGCATACACACAAGGGTATAAGAATCAATATAAAGGATAGAAATGTAGATGATTACATCCAATCCATGCATCCTGCAAATACTTTTTGGGAGTAGAAAAGAATTCCTAACATATTAAAAGCACTTTAAGATAATATTAAATACAAGTTAATTAATTTGAGAAGGAAGTAGGCATATTTCAAAAAGAATATTAATCCCATTTAAGTTCACTATAAAAAATTAAGGGCTAAATATAAGTTACTAATAAATAATTCTATTGTGATTGATACTAATTAAGTGGCACTACATATGGTTATGGCCATACTCCCTCTATTTGGGTGGGACATTATGTACCTCAAAGTTATGTTTCTTATGTTTGGAGATGAGCTAGGTTGGGGACTTTGTTAATTTAGATGTCTTTTGAACTATCTAAAGCCACGTTTATCTTGTGCAATCAAATAGAACCTTTAATGCATTATTAATCAAAGATTTCAGCTAACAAAAATGTTTTGACACATAAATTGCTTCAAGAAAACAAAATCCATATTATTACCACAAGTTTATGTTGAGGGAATTCTTTGACATTAATGATAGCTATGATGTTTTGACATTGAATATCACACTTGATCAAGCTTTAATATTTACATATAATCCAAAATTATCCAAGGATGAAACTCGGGTATTTAATTAGAGAAAACCCCATATGTACCTTGCAAGTATAAAAGACCAACATTGTATTATCCTATGGGTTTTCTAAGGTCATTAGTTGCTCAAAAAGCTTTATTATGAGAGTTGCAATTTTATCTCCAGTTGAAACTTTACCAAATTGATTCAATAGACCAGGGTCGTGCACCTCCAAAACAATAATGTATAGAGAACCAATTCCAAGTTGGAATTGCAAGTAGAAAAAAAAATGAGATGTTCATTGATAATTGAGGATCCAAGAAAGTAATAAATGTATTAGGTTCACAGCTCCTTGAACAAGAAAGTATTCCCTATATTTAAATCAAGAATGTGGCCAATGGCACTACAAGTTGTAACAAATAGGTCAAGTATAAGGAACATGACCAAATTAATATTTCCCTTAAATAAAAGGAGCATTACAGCTCTCTAGCCCAAAAATTGCTTGACCTTAAGAAAGGTGTGATCAAACTAATTGTCCTTTGAAAAGTTTCAAGATTCCAAACCAAACTTGCATATCAGAATGAATATTTTTTGTTGACTCTATGTTGCACCATTACTGCAAGTACTACCTATTTAACTCTCCTAGAAGTAGGTTGAATGAGTCCTCAAATATTGTGGAAATTTCCATCAATTTTTTGTTGTTCTACTCTGATACAAACATCAACATGCCTTGATTTGTAAAGAAATTCTTCAAGATCCAACAAAAGTAAAGCCTTGAACATGGCAATCCAAGATACAAAGACATCATGCTCTCATACCAATCAGCTGCTACCCCAAATCAGTCATTAAAACTTAGCTGCAACTTGTTCTCTCCAAAATGATGCCACTCACCCTAAAGTACAAACATCATGTGTATAGGGTCATGGAGATATAATAAGGGTTCAGTAGAAACCCAAGTGTATGTTTTTTCTTTGACTAATGGTTTGTGTTACATCTTGTAGTTAATTTCTTGCTAAAACTCCAAATAATTGGAAGAGCTTCCTAACTAGTCAAAAGCCAATCAAACCTAGTCAAACAACCCAAAAAAGGTTCCAAGGAGTGAGATTATTGGATTAGGATATGATAAGTCCTAAAATACCATAAGGCACTAATTTTGTATCCATTTGTGGCAAAGAAGCCAAATGTTGTCAAAAATTATCAATTGTGCAAAAAATCAAAAGTTGCAATGTTACAAGAATATGTAAACTTGACAAATCAGTTGTGTTCTTACAAAAGCTGATGAAGAATAGTTAATACCTCCATATCAAGGATCGTAATGAGTGATTAATCATATTTAATCCTTTTTCCAAGGAATTTGTATGGTTGAAAAATAACTACTACTGAAGAATGATTGAGAAGTTACATTGTTTTGATTGAAAACCTATTGGTGATTGAAAACCTATTGGTAATACCTTTCATTCATGTGAACATCCAAAAATATACCCAACATTAATAGGAATCTATAATATTTGCATAAAACTAGTGCAATTTTCATGAAACTTTGTCACATATGGAGAGTATATAATAAGAGGAAATGAATTCTAGTTGGTGTAATTATATAAAGCATTATGCACTAAATAAATAACAATATATGGAAACAATACATTCTCCATATCAGAAGCAACATGGAATATGACTTCCCACACTTGCATAAGTGACTTACAAATTTATATAGAAACTTGTATACACATTGTATTATAGAGACTAGGATAACCATTCAATGTATGAATCGATTCTATTTCCACAAATAATATGTTTGTCATAAGTAGTGGGAGTTTGCAGGTGTAAAGACAAATTCATACTTGAAGTATATTGAATCATAATTTGCATTGGAAAAGGCTAGATGAATTATAAAAGGGAATATGAATTAGCAGCATATATGCACACACAATCTAAATTTCAAACAAGTAATAAAGCTCTAGATGCAATGAGCATGTAGAGGTTGAGACTATTCTAAGTAGTATCAGTGTTTGAGTATAAATGACTATCCTTATCATACCAAAGACATCATAAGTGTTGAGCCAAATCTTATAAAACATATTTGAGTTAAGCACACAAGTCAAGGAGATCGAAAGACATATTTGCTCTACCTTATTGATTACAAAACAACAATAAGGAATTAAATGAAGTAGTATGCATCACAGGCCTATCAAAGTAATGTTATAATCACAATATGATAACTCACAATATTTAATTGACTTCTAAATATTTGAAGCCATAGTGATATGTATAAGCAATATGATATATTGTTAAAAAAACAAAGTAATGTTGTAATCATGATATGATAACTCATAATATTAAATTAACTTATAAATATTTGAAGCCATAGTGATATGTATAAAAAGTATGATATATTGTTAGAAAAAATAAATTCAAGGGAGTATGATCACAAAGAGAGCCCAAGTTGGAGATGTGAGGGTTTTCCGCCAATATGGAAAGTAGAGTCTTCAACGATTGGCACCACAACAACATTTGAACGAAATATAGCCAAAGAATAACTCCAAAACATAAATCAAAGTTAGAGACAATCACGTGAGCTCAATATCAAGAAATAAGTGCTGAGAATTAATTTTTATTCCTAACCTTATCCATTTCTTTTTCTTCCTTTAAAGATAGGAGCATCACAATAATGATGTTGAGTTGGGGCTACATCCTTGGTCATAATCAGGCCATGATTAATCCGTGTTGTATGAAAGTATACAATAGAGGAGTACACACCTCAATAGGATGAGATTATAAAAAAACAACATATTACGAGATAGTTTAGGTATGATGAGAAACAAGATTCATGTGCTAGGATATTGTCAAAGCAGAGAACCCTAACCATGGTGCATATGCCTAACTGATCAACTGGTCACTTTGCTAAAAAACATAGCATTATAATATGCATAACCTTAATTTATAGAAAAGAGGAAAGGAAAATCAAAGAGTAAGGCCATTATTATTAGACAATATGAAGTCAAACATATGTCTAATTGTGAAGGAAATCTATATCAATAGTGATATGCAAATCTACAAGAATTAATGCCATGAGACTAAGACATCTTATAGATATTGATACTAGGGAAAATTTGCAAGTATAGATAGTGACAAATGTATTTGAAATGAATTCTAGAAGCTATCAAAGGGTTTGAGATATATTTGAAGAAAAAAGTCAATCAGAGAGAGGAAGAACCCAAAAAAATTTGACATGCAAGATTCTTGCATTTTCTAAAAGAGATTTGGAGAACAAGAAAAAATCCTCCAAACATGTTGGAGGTCATTAACACCATACCCATACTTTCATAAGTTGGGCACTTTGTGAACCTAAAACCCGCTATGAAAGATGCATCAAAAAGTATGTACAGGACTAGACCCAAGAATTCCATCATTACCATTACCATGATGGAGTGAAGGTTGGTCGGATCAAATTATTTTCCTACTCCAACTTTTAAGGGAAAAGAAAAAGAAAAAGAAAATCTACAACAAATATATTTGACAAGAATAGGAGGCACATTTCACTAGGCTGAAACACAAAAAGTCTAGATGATCAATAGAGGAGGCTTACGGTTGTGATTAGTTCACCATGTTATTGGGTTTGAATCTAGAGGTCTTATTTGTCAATGCACTAGCTCTAAGGATGACTAGGTGCCTCACTTCAACTAAAAAAGACAGATATATCTAGTAGATTTTGAGAATGTAATCCCATTTCCATTTGTCCCAATATTATTTTCAATTGATGGAAAATAACTTAATTAAGATAATTAAATTTATTTTAAAAATCATTTGATTCTATGAAGCCTCGATCTTCAAATTGGTAAAATGCAATAATTGGAGTTTTAAATTTGCACCTTAGTTGTATAGATATTCTAGAGTACCAAGCTTAAGATGATAGGCAAAAGAAAGTAGTCTTGATGATCCGAGGATTAAACTTAATTCAAGGAGGAATCACTTTGTTCCTTCCAACGGTATATACCCGTTGATCTAGCCCCTACATTTATAATTAAAATGAATTCTCCTCCTCACATTCTACCAAGAATCCATGACAATTGATTATCTATATTCTATTACATCATGCTCAACAACTAATTGTACTAGGCACAAAGAAACAAACCAATGCCACGTTTTCTCCATACAACTTCAACCCTTGTAGAGTCTTTAAATTTCTTTCACATCATTATTGAAATAAAATATCACTAATGGCATCAAAAGTAAAATGCTTTCCAATTTATGAACTTATAGATGCCACTATGTGGGTCAGTTGTAAGTTGTGATCATCAAAACCTAAATTCACTACTCCAACACAAACTTCTTCAATTCCACTATGTAATCATCAAAACCCAAAAGGAAACTCTAGGGATATGGTGGTTTTCTCTCCTTCCTTCTTCAAGCCTTTATAGTTCTCATCTAGAGGAGAATAATTAGCCTCTTTGAGACGTTAAACTTTAAGCTGAGAATAGTAATTGGAAACTAGGCAGTCCACTAATATTTTTGGATTTTGAATTGTCATTATAGATTATAAAAAGCTTGTGATTTCTTATTCTATAAAAAAAAAATTGAATACAATTCACTTGTTGAGAAATATAAAAGAAAAGATTCAACTAGAGAGAATTACATTTTGGACCAAACAAGACCAACTACAATAGTTACTTGTGTGAATGGAAACAATTTGAGCTCTAGATGACTGAGATGTGCCTATTTGCCACCTCAAGGAAAAACATATCATACACAACCTCCTAAAATGAAACTTATTATCCTGCTATATGAAGAACATCACCAATTATCTCAAAAAAGAATAATTACTCATGCTGTAATGTCCCCGGTTAGGAACCAGAAAAAATATATCCACTAAAGTGCAATATATTTAACAACTAAAGAAGATAGTGCTCTATTGTACCAAGATCTCATTACTGCTCCTAAATTATGCACAAACTGAGCTATAGATCTTCTTCTAATGGATATTCCTGATTGAAATTTATATAGTTAAAAAGCTCTTTTTATGATGTTTCCCTGATTTATATATGTGAAATATGTGTGTCCAGATTATGGACTGATGTTTCTTGATTGATACCTTCAGGATTCAGGTAATTAAATGAGGTCTTCACATCTCCTATTTAATGATGATCCTCTATTTGAAGTAATCTACATAATTATCTCCTATATGATGCCTGACAATAAATCTTTCATCTACTCCAGGTCTTATCTATAAATAGGCCAATGCTTGACTATCTAAAGCTCATCTATGAACACGCATATATCAACCAACCTGAATTCAAACGATGAACATATACATTTCTATTTTATATTCTCTGCAATGTTGGGTATGTGATGTTGCTTGGTTGTGCTTCTATATGTACATATGCATGTTCGGTGTGCGACAGCTCTGTAAGAATGTCTTTGATATTTGTGACCCCAATTGGCATTAAATTTCTCTACATGCATACTTGGACACGACATTTTCTAGGCACATTATATGTAGAAACAAATACCCCAGAAATTACGGATACCAGCAACAAAGACAATAAGCATTAGAAATGACAAGAAACACTGGTCATTATACAAGACATATGTAATAAGAATAATGATCAAGGGTAGACAATGGAGGGAGCCTAAATCTAGCAGTATTTATTTAATTGACTAGGGTAAAACGCTTGATGGAAGACACGTGTGTGACGATAAAAGAGGGGTGAAACAAGGTGACAAATATGATTTTTTTGGTTAGAAATATATGCAGTTGAAATGGTAGAGAAAAAACGTATAACACCTTAATTTGAGGACGATGGAAAAGGATTGTAGCAATTTTTTATTTTCCCGCTCCACCAATTTCTGTAACTCAAACCACATCCACTTCCTCCTTCGACACAATATAATTCAATTCCTCAATGCGCTCTTTGAATCATGTTAAGAAGTTCAATGAAGTCGAGAGAGTTTTCCATACTGTTGCAAAACAATTTCCCAACATCTCTCAGAAGAAGACTCAAAAACCCTTAACCATCGCAACTGTCGTGAAATTGATGCCTTATCAGAAGAGTGGGAAGAAAGACATACAGTCACAACTTTTTTATTTTTCCATTTTTCCCCTAATCACTATCTCTAAATTCTTTTGGTTTTATTTTAAAATTTATTATATATATATATATATATATATATATATATATATATATATATATATATATATATATATATATATATATATATATTTGAAATATTTGATCAAAATTTTATTATTTGAATAGTATTTATTTGCCATTTACAAAATTTATAGATATTATATTATATTATATTATATTTATTTTTTAATTAATATAGTAGATAGTTTTTAAAATTGTTTTAAAATTTAAGAAAAAAATGTTAGTCATTTTCATTTAAATTAAAATAATTTTTAACAATATTTAATTTTAAATACATTAATTTCAAATTTAAAGCTAATATCATGGGTTAAAAAAATAATTTATATTTTAGAAGTTTTAAATTTCATATTTTCTTTTATTGTCCAGAATAATTGATATATAGATTTGTCCTCACAACTTGTGTACCTAGAATAGGTAAAGAGATGTATCAAGCTATCATGCATCTAGTAGTTCATGAATACAGGGTTCTAAATTATGATGGCAGGGGTAAATTTTTTTATAGTTCTCTTTATTGATAGTTTCTATGATTTGAATCATGTGCAATCCAACTAGAGAAGTGAAACCAAAATTATTATGAGAAGTAAAAGATACAAGGGCTATGAATGGGTTAGGCAAGAGCCTACAACATACTCATGATTAATAAATTATAATAATTAATCTTGGCTTTGGCCTCTTACTAAAAAAAGGGCTATGGATGAGATATGAAAATTAAAATTAGCCCAATCCATTAATAAATAAACCTTAGACAAAGTGAAGATAAAAAGTACAAATGACTAATTATTTGGACATTTATTTAGTATGTATTTTGTAGTTTATTTAGCCCCTTGTCTTTAGGTGACTAATTATTAGTGACCATTTATCCAATCACTTATTTAGTCATTTATTTGGTAGTGTATTTAGTCATTTCTATTTGGTTGATCTTATGATTTTACTTGGTTATTTAATTAGTCACTAATTTAGTCACCTATACCTATAAATTGCAAAAAAATAGTGGAATGTGATCAATTTTAGTCACACGATTCAAATTTTTAGTGTTGTGACTAAAACTTTTAGTCATATAGTCACATATTTGCCAAAATGTACTAGTGTCATTAGGGGAAAAAACTCATCCACGAAAACATAAACAAGACTAAGCCACAGAGGGCCCTAGAAATTTTTTAATATCCTCCTAGTAGAAACCTAGAAGAACCCATTTATGTATCTAGGAAAAGGACACCCACAGATTCCAAATATTGACAAAATCACAATGATCTCAATAGCTCAAAGGGAAAGAAGAAAGGACAAAAAAATAACTATCCTTCAAATGAGAATCATAGAGCATCTAATACTTTCTAGCCCTAACTCCAAACCCCTACCAAGATCATAGACCGTGTTCCATCCTAGGAGGACCTAAACTAATGAGCTTGCCTAGGAAAGCCACAAAAACAACAAATAATGTTTTGAAAATGTTGGTTAGATTTTTGGTAATAATCTACTCTCACTAATTTGAAACAATCTAGATGATCCCTTTTGATGATATTATGATAAGATGTATAAGATCTATTGAAATTCAATGAAAATAATAATATCCATATCTTACTAGAACTCTTTAGTGTTTACCAAACTTTGTAGTAGAATGCTTCTCATTAAGAGTGACAATTACCTATCTTTTTACATTTTACCCATCTAGAGTAGGACACAATCATCTTGATGTTATTCTTAGAGTCCCATTTCAGTACATTCTAAAATTTTGAGATACACATAAGGGAAATGTGGCTTTCTTCATTAAAATGACTCTCTCATTCAAGATGTACAATTTTTTTAATCATATTAACAATATGTTAATTTATAAATATAAAAAGATTGAATTATATTGATTATTCTTATTTAAAACCCAACTTATATGTACTTCTCATGAAAGGAATGTATAGTAGGAATGGAGGACATGAAAATACCACTATAGTATGTCAAAATAGGGTCAAAACAACATGTTAAAACAATTTATGTTGTAAAGAACTACTTGTAAGATTAATAAATTATAATAAATATCGCATGAATTTCACAAAATTTTGTAACCCATGGATAATAGGAATTTCATAAATCATATACTCTATTAATACTAATGTTTGACATGTACAGTACATAATAATATTGAAGCATTAAGAGATAATATGCATTGGGTGGTTCTATATCTCAAATTTGGGTCAATAGTAGAAGATCAAATAATTAAAATAATGTTACTACAACCAATAACTAGATTCATCTCAATAATCACATGTAAATAAATATTTTATTCCTCATGACCTTCAACATCCAAGTACACATTGCAATGATTATTAAAACAAATGAAAATGGATTAGCAAAGTATATTTCATCTTGTCCAAACAAGTCAATTGTAGCATTCAACTAATTTTGTTGAGTACATGTAATGAAGTTGGTCTTAGAACTACATGGGTCATTTATAATGCTATCATGAATGAGAAAGGAGATTGAGAAGTGTGATGTTATAAAATAAATTTATATAATAATATGATCCTTACTAACAAGTTACTATAGTTAACTAATCTATTTGGAGTGGACTTAAAAGATAATGGAAAATATCACTAGTATATAATTTACACTATTGTATCTGATGCATACTTGTGGTATTGTATCTAAGAAACTAATACTTTCTAGTAAAAGCTTATTTTTATCACATAGAATGTCTAAGTAATTAAGAATGTATTAGTGGTTTTAAAGTTATTCTAAATTTTACCATCTCTAGAACTGGTGTGCATCAATTTTACATGGTTTCTGCACTACCTATGCCTTTTACAAAAGCATTGTGGTTCTCTTTGTCATCTTAAATTTACCTAGATTAACAAAAAGTTAAATTGACCCTTCATATTTGAAAAAATATTTAACTCAAACTTATAACAATAATTAATATAATCAGTAAGATGATAGATAATAAATAATATAAGAATTGTATCACTTCACATTACTAAGTCAGGTAAATATTTTAATTTACCATCCTCTCTAAAATTGTTTATTAGATAGTACATTTTAACTTCATAATACAAGAAATCAACTAATATGCAATCAAGATTGCATAAATATAGAGAGAATGTTAATACATTGATACTTAATATCTTACATTTTTCTCTATTCAGTAATCTTGTATATTCAATTACAACTCACTCATAGTTCTCTTTGATTTAGATTACCAATGTAATAGTATAGATGGTCTTATTAATTGGAGATAGAATAGTTACTTGAACATTCATTTTAAAATCTATTTCTTTTTTCACATACATGAAGAAGTGGTGCTTTCTAGTTTTTTTAACAACACGTACTATTGTTGAAAATTCTGTTCTTTTCTTGTGCCATGTTAATTGTTCCTCATCAAGTTTGCACTGAATACCAAAGTTGTGCCATATAAATTTTAAAAATGTTTATTTACATTAATATACATAGGTTTGCAATGCAGACAGTCTACTACTAAAATTATATAAAACACGAAAATGCTTTTGGATGCACAATCCTTAATAGGCGAGGAGAAATCACTATCTGTAAGTATAGAGGCGTTTTTATTTAACTTAATTTGTCATGTTGATTGGGGGTAAGAAAAGAAGTCAATCAGCAAGCCAATCCAGACTAAACTGTGCTTCCGTAACTGCAACTGTAAGCTTTGGAATTGAAATGTTCTTGGCACGCAACCACTGCTTCCCAATTTTCTCATTACAGGTAACTAGCCCGAGGGAAGTCAGTTCACAAATAGATCTTGGCAACCTCTTCAAACGGGAACACTCTCTCATATCAATCTCACTCAACTTCTTTAGTTTCCCTATTTCCTCCGGAATTTCTCTGAGCCCCTCACAGAATGAGATGTCAAGACATTCTAATAGCAGAAGATTTCCGATTGATGATGAGAGTTCTTTTAGGCCTGGTAAAGCTGATAACCTTAGGATTCTAATAGCGCTCATATTTCCAAGCTCATAAGGCAAATTATTAACAAGGTGGCAGTTGCTAATAGACCACATCTTAACGCAAGGCATATCAAAGAAACTAAGAGGCATCTCCTCCAAGGTGCTAGAGTGATCAATGTTAAAATCCTGCAAATTGGTGATGTTGAAGGAGGATGCCTGTTCAACCCCTTCACATAAGCTTAAAGAAAGCTTCTCTAAGTTTTGTAGTTGTTTGCTTTGTGCTTGAATAGTAGGTGAAATCAACCTCTCAAAGCGTACACTCCTGAGTTGAGTTAGTGACGATAAAACATCCAGACCTTTTATAGTTGCCCTCTTTGTGCCATAATTTAATACCATCAAAAATTTTAGATTTTTCATGGATATTAGAAACGGGGGAAGAGAGTATTCACTTGAAGTAAATAGTAACAATAGAGCCTCTGTTTTAGAAAAATTCATCTCAATCCACTGATTTTGTTCCATAGGGCCTACATAAATAAATGATAAAATAAATCAGATTAAATCACTGCATATGTTGGCTAATCATAAACTCTTGAAGATTAATCTATAGGATAAAAGAAAAAAAACTGTAAATGAATTCGTAACTTTACATCAAAAATTACGACAAATGCACTAATACATCCAAATCTTTTGAAAAGTATTGATAGCATGTTTACTGTACACCATACAAAAGTCACTAGGATATAAATCCATATCAGTAAATACTATATTTTCATGTTGGAAATAAATAGTTTAATACATATGAGGAATTAGTTGCCGAGAGAAATGATGTAAATATTTAAAATATGCCTGATATTTTGAAAAGATTAGCAAAATGGCTCGAAATAAATAACTAAGAGATACCTTTGATCAACATACCTGTGTGAATGGAGAGCACTTGAACATTACATGCAGTATGATTAAGCAACTCCTATTTTTCTTGCAAATTATGTTTCATGGTGTCCATGAAAAACTTCTTGTGGCCTAGACCATCTTGGCATTCTAAATAAAGGGCCAATTGATGCATTACATTATGCTGAGAAAAGTACAGCTGAGAGGTATTCTCGTGGGAGATTGGTGCTCCGCTCCTGATAAGTGTACTTCTACATTAACTTATAATTCAAACATGAATAAAGATAAAAACCAAACATGGGAAAGGAAAGAAAAATACCTTGGACTGCTAGTTAAATTTAACAGGTTTCTGCTAGCAAGTTCCTTCAAGATGGAAAAAGCATTATGTCGCTCTAACTTTCTAACATAAACCCATATGTCCAATAATACATCAGCACATATTTTTTTGGTCCTCATGAAATAAACTTAAGTCTGGGAAGCATTCCTTGTTTACATCATCTAAGGAATTGATACTAAGCTCCAACAATCGAATAAGCCCGTTTTCATGATAATCTGATATGCATTCTCCTTTAGAAATCTTGTTCTTTGCCCTCTCCCAAATCCAACGTGGTTGCCCATACAGACAGCTTCCGATCACCTTTATAGCAAGTGGTAGGTTGCCACATTTAGCTTGCAACTGTTAATCGAAGAAAGCTAAAGATAATTTACTATAAAACAAACCAGTTGAAAGAAATGGAAAATGATTTCATGTCATGTAGGGAATTTAAAGGGAGAACACCTAATTTCAATTCAGAACTTTTTAGAATTCTATTAATTGTTCGATACGATGTTTAAATTCTTGAATCCAATATAAGCCATTATTATAAGGAAGCCTATTCAGATCGAAAACTCTCTAAGATCCTATTATTATTATTTTAATAAAAATTATATCTAATTAATTAGTAATTCGAAGAAAATATATTTCAAATTGTTACGCCCAGAGGCGTTCTATACAATGGCAGCACAAATGCCTAGCATAGGAATATGCCAAGATTCTTTGTCAATAAAAAAGAAAGGAAAGCCGTTACACACTAATTTAATTAAAAATAATTTAATAAATGCATTTTTAATTATGCTACTAACAGCAAGAGTAAGCAGTGACAATAATTGCCGCCGAGGTGCGCTATGCGGGTGGCGTTTCATGCATTTAAATTTGTTTTTGCGTTTTGAAGTATTAGCCATGCAAATATGCCATTTCAAATGTTTCCTTTTTGTTCTTTCAAGATGATCAAATTAAAGAATTCAAATATAACACATGTAATGGCAGGAAGCCGTAATGACAATTCTAATTCCTTATATATTATATCTGTCTCTCTTCTATTTTGCAAAAGTCTCTTACCCTGCTCATTTACAGTGCGTGAGGAGATTCGAAGGAGGCATTTAAGCCAGGATAAAGTAATTATTGACTGTACAAGCCGTGAGTCAAGTAAGGTTGTGATTTAAATTTCTTCAACCATATTTCATTCGTAAATACTGGTCTTTCTTTCTGTGGCATATTCATATATGTTTGAATCGATATGTGTTTCAAGTTGTTGCTGATTCTTGCAATATATCCATATATGTTTGAATTGATATGTGTTTCAAGTTGTTGCTGATTCTTGCAATATATCCATATATGTTTGAATCAATATGTGTTTGAAGTTGTTGTTGATTGTTGCAATATACTCTAAAACAAAAATCTTCCGCTCATTGTTGTATCTTAATTAATTCTTCTATTTTTCCTCTATGTTACTGCATGAGTTGGTCATGGTCCCTTGATTTGATCTCTTAATGTTAAGTGCTTTTCTCAAGGCTTAGAGATCCCCAAATACATAATCTCTTCTTGGAACATGTATGCATATTTTAGAAAAATATTTATCTTGAATGTGTTTTCCTTTACACTGTATTGCTGATGGGATAATTTGAGACTTAGCAACTTTTCTCATATTTGTGATAAATGGTATAATAGTTATCAATGAGTTTTGAGAACAATGTTATATCCATCTAGATTTTTAACTTTTTGAAATCAGAACAAGAAAAGTTAGTTAGCTTATTAGGCAATTGTTCCTATTCACCAGTTAAAAATACTAATTAAGTAATTTGATAACATTCTCATTACTCGTAACATTAAGAATCACCAAAATAACAAAGTATGCAAGATTGATATAGGGGTGTACAGAAATTAGTAATTATAAAAATGTTGTTGCAATAATAAAAATATGAGCACACAAATAACCTTATTAGCCATTGCCATGAATCTTTCATAATTTATTATATACAGTTCTTTGTTTACATAATAGAAACTTCCACATTAAAAAACATTTCCTTCCTTTTTCTCATTTCAAAATTCTAAAAACTTTACTTTCCTTTTTCTCATTCTAATTTTTTTCAAACTCTCCTTTCCTTTCTCATTCTAAAATTCTAAAAACTTTCCTTTCCTTTTGCTCATTTTAAAATTCTATTTTATTTTTTTCCTCTCTACATAATTTTGGAAACTTTCTTTGTAAATAAAAGTAAAAATAAAAGAGTTTTTTAATGACAATTGTTGAAATCAAAAGTGGCTAAAATTTTAGTAAAAAAAAGAAAGAAAGAAGGAAACAACATTTTTTAATAGTTAAATTTAAAAAAACCACCTAAAAACATGAAATATAATCTTTAGAGTAAACCAAATAGGCCCATCTTCTTTAAACATGTCATGGATTGTGTCTAATCCTTAATGGCTTCTATAATCTTCATTATTTTTGAGAATAAGTCAGGGAGCCTAATCATCTTTAGCACAGCAAATCATGACTTCTGAAGCAACCTCTGTCATTCTTGCTTGCTCCTCTATTTTCCTCTATTTGTTACTATGTATGCTAAGAATTGAATCTGGTAAAATATTGCAAAAATGTTGTTGCAATAATAAAAATCATGAGCACACAAATAACCTTATTAGCCATTGCTATGAATCTTTCATAGTTTATATACAGTTCTTTGTTTGCATAATAGAAACTTCCAAATTAAAATAATAGAAACTTCCACATTAAAAAACATTTCCTTCTTTTTTCTCATTTCAAAATTCTAAAAACTTTACTTTCCTTTTTCTCATTCTAATTTTTTTTTAAACTTTCATTTCCTTTCTCATTGTAAAATTCTAAAAACTTTCCTTTCCTTTTGTTCATTTTAAAATTCTATTTCATATTTTTTCTATCTATATAATTTTGGAAACTTTCTTTGTAAATAAAAGTAAAAATAAATGAGTTTTTTAATGACAATTGTTGAAAACAAAAGTGGCTAAAATTTCACTAAAAAGAAAAAAGAAAAAAGAAAGAAGGAAACAACCTTTTTTAATAGTTAAATTTAAAACAACCACCTAAAAACATGAAATAAGTTTTTTCATACAAATTTTGTTTACATAATTTAAAGAAATAAATAAATAAATATTCTTTTCTTATGAGTAATAAAATGATGTTACACATGGTCTTTATTTTTATATGATTAAAAAATGAGAAAATAAAAGATATGTTAAAAATTCTAAGTATAGATAATATTAAATATTATAATACTAAGCAATTTATTATAATGTTAATTATATTTGAAAAACTATTTGTAATGTTTTCATTAAGATTAGTATATTGATTTAGAGTACTTGAATTAGATTACTATTTCAATTATAATAGTTTTGTAATTTACATTTAGATTAAATTTAATCTTCATATATTAATATTTGAAAACTGGATGGCAATGCCGCCATTTTCCAAATATTTTATTAAAGTGTCAATTTATTCATTTTTAAATTAAAAAATTAAATTTACACTTTTAATTTAGTTGATTGAAAATTAGAGTAGCCATATATTTATTTTAAGTTATGCTTATTTTTTATATGCAATTTTAAAAGAATAAATAGTAACTTTTACGCATCAATCTTTGAAAAGTGGAGGGCAATTCCGCCATTTTAAAAATATTATAATACTAAGCAATCTATTATAATGTTGCCTATATCTAAAAATATTTGTAATGTTTCAAAAGTGGATGATAATGCTGCCATATATTTTCATTAAAATATCAATTTATTTGTTTGTAAATAAGAAAAAATAAATTTATACTTTCAATTTTGTTTTTCTATTGCAAAGTTTGACATCATGTATACATGTGTTTTGCAATAAAAGGTCTCTTAGACCATTGTTTTTTAAAATGATGTATCCAAGGTTTTCATAAATAAAATAATATATTTACATGATGTATCCAATGTTTCATAAATAAAAAGTCATTATATATCTTCATATTTGTATATTTCTTCAACAAAATGTATTTTCATAATTTTTTTAATGTATTCTCTTATTTATTGTTCATACTTTCTTCATTTATTCTTAATTAATATATTTTTCAGCAATCCTTAAATCTTTAAATTGTTTGTCTCCATTCACATATACTTTGATTTTACTCATTTAAAATATAATTTTTCTTCATTCGTGCAAACATTATATATAAATTTAACTACTTATATAATAATCTTCATTGCTATAATTTTTTTGATGTCTACTAAATAAAGTATCCTTTAAATAAATCATATACACATTCTAATAGATGAAGTTTACTAATTTATATGGTTTCTATGGAAAATTATTTAGTGTCATGAAAAATATAGCTTAATTCACTAATATTACGTTTGTACTAGCTATGGTGAGACCTAGGTTAAATTTTGAATCAGAGGAGGCAAGAAGAGAATACCAAAGGCAATGTCAAAGAGAATATCATAGAGAATACCGTAGACGTCAACAATAACAACCACAACAAATAGAAAATGAAACAGAACAACAAAGAATAACATTAAATCAAGGAAGTAGGCAAAGTTATGGTAGAAGAAGGTCTGAAGTGTCAGTTGCACAACTAGAAAATGATGAAAGAGAGAACAAAAATGTACAAAGAAATAATCATCAGCATACTTCTCAGAGGGTCCTTCCAGATACACAAAGGTGCGGAGTCCAACATGTTGAAGTGCAAGCAATTGACATACATGAATATCCTATAGATGCAAACAATCAACTAAATGTTCAGTATGAAGGGTCTCCATCTGTAAAACATGTCCCAGAAACACCACAACATGAAAGTCAAATCCATGTGAATGATGAATTAGAAGTTGATAGAGAAAACATTCCCAATCCAAATGGTATGCTTTAATCCGAATTTAGAAGATTCCAAATGTAGTTTAGATATCAGATAGTTAGTTTGAAAACACCAAAGATGTGTTATGTTTGTCAGGAGTCATATGCAGGAATGAAAGTATATCGCACAGTGAGGGTCCAAATGCAATAGGTGTCATCAAGAGACAGGAATTCATAGGTTTTCATCTTCAAATAATATGCATCCAGGATGTCAACCACCAAAGCTTGCAAATTTAACTCAAGTTTAAGAAATGCTCATTGCACGTACAAACGCTATATTGCAAGTTACACATGCAACTAGAGGTCAATATAAGTATAAAGGACATACCATTAGTTTTCTTGAGCATGTTGAACAATTATCAAAAGTCTTGCCACACACAATTGATCATTTACCAATCATCATTGTTTGAAGAAGGGATCAATGTGGTACAGGATATAACTTTATTGTGAATAGGGATCGTGTTTATAGAGCATTGAAATACAAAGTTGAAAATGATAAATTTTATGCAGATGTCAGGATAGATGAAAGTGCTCTTAATGACTTTCTTTTAAATAGGGATGAGAATATTTTTCATAGATTAAAGACAGTGCACATGGAGTTTGATTCTGATGCAAATGAAGTTGTATTCCTACGTCCTCTCATGGAGACAGATGAAGGTAATATATTTGAGCACACAAACTCTATGGCTTCAAGGACACCTAATGCTCAAAGGGAAATGGAATTAATTCATGCTTGGGTTAATAATCCTGATGAAATTCCATCTGCTTTCATTGAGTGGCCATCGATAGATGCATGTCACATTTGGGTTGTTGGATATTGCTTTCCCAACATTGTTTCTAGATGGAAGATGTGATTGGTTAGAGCCTAGAATGAAGCGGGTATACTTGCATGAATTTGTAAAGCATTTGATCAAATATAGGGATCATTACTTTGGAAAACATCCAAGGTTTAGGTATTTTGTGCAGAACATGGTAATGAGACATCGCGCACAAAGTTCAGCATCTATTTTTGCAAAAAGGAGCTTTTAGGAAATGCCAATAACTATTAATGAATTGCGTGAACACATGGAAAATATGCCTCGCAATAATCTCGTAGATAGGCTAATGCGATTTGGAACAAGTGTAAGAGGAACAAGATCATATTGCAAAGAATGTAAAGTAGAATTAATTGACGTGCTTGACCAACTTGGCACACCTACAATTTTCTTCACATTAAGTGCATCAGATATGCAATGGCCTGATTTACATGCACTAATGCCTAGTATAGCACCTACTAATCCACGAGAGGCTCAAAGATGGAGAAGGCAGAATATCATCGACTATCCATATATTGTCACTTATTACATGCACTTAAGGAATACAATGTTCAAGAAAGAAATACTTGAAAAAGGTATGAAAGTAAAGGACTTTTGGTGTAGATATGAGTGGCAACATCATGGTTCACCTCATTTTCATGGCTTCTTATGGCTCGAAGGGGCACCAAATATGGACATTATTAATTAGTCAAATGAGGATGAACGAAAATGTGCTGAGAGATATTTTGATTCCATTATTCATGCTTGGAATCCTAGACATGATCCACATCAAAGAAACATAAATGTAAGTTTCATATTATAAATGAGTAAAATATTAATGTGTTTCTCACCTCTATCCAATAGAATAATCTATGTATTATTATTTATAGGTCTTCCAAAATTTTGGTGAGCATCCATGCCTAAAGCATACAATGCAACTAGCTGAGATGGATATAGACCAGGATTATGAACAGATACTCAATTGTGTTGAGAGACACACTATTTGTAAGGAGGGAGCATGCCTCCGTAAAAAAAGAGGAAGAATAGTTTGCAGGTTAATCAAATTCAAAAAAAATTATATATAAATTTTCTATTTCACATTTTTTAACAAGTTGGGTTAACTACATATGTATTCACCAATGTTTCAGGTATAATACTCCTTGGCAACTAAATTTGGAGGGATCAAAGTTCTATACCGATGTAGAATAGGGTGAGAAAAAATTTGAACCAGCAAGAAATGATGATAGAGTTAATACACACGATCGATACATACTGCAATTGTGGAGGGCTAATGTTGATTGGAAACCTGTCCTTTCAAGACATGCAGTTATCAAGTATATTGCAAAGTATGCAGCAAAAGTAGAGAGAACCTCTGAAACATATCAACAAATGTTGATGCATCTTTCAAATCTTGAAAATCCTGATGATTTAGTATCACAGGAATATAGAAACCTTTTAATAGAGACAATTATAGAAAGAGATATTGGAGCTCAAGAAACATGCCATATGTTATTAGAACTTCCGTTGGTGGAGTGTAGAAGAAAGATTTTCAATCTAAATGTCTCACGTGAAGTTTTAAAACCTGTGGTAATCAATGATGATAGAAATGAGGAAGAACTCACAAAATCTTTTGTTGATGGTTATAAGACAAGACCACTTTGTATGGAAGGTATTAGTTTGATTGATGCAGCAAGGTCCTGGTTATATAATCCTAAAAGAAGAGGAGATAATAAATGGGGGCCAAGAAAGAAAGTAGCTATTGTTAGAGTTTTTCCAAGGTATTTTTCTATTCCTCCATGAGATTCTAATAAGTGGGTGAACTTTTGTTTTTTTGAGTTGTTACTATACAAACCTTTTCGTAATGTTGAAAGAGACATTGGTCATGATGATGATACTATAGTAGCAAATTGGGACTCCCTCAATTATAATCCTTGGCATGTCTGAAGGCAAGAACATGCACAAAATAATGAACCTTCAAGTGATTTAGAGATAGAAGATAATGGAGCCATTTAGGAAAATACTACAGAACATGAGTGGGAAATAATATCTACGTTACATTGTGGTCAACATATGCTAGTTTCTGAAATTGACATGTTGGGGAGAAGATATATTGATAGAAATACAAATTGGTGTAGTGGATATCAAAGTGAAGAGGAGACAATCTGAGCAATAAATTTCATACCTGAAATGAAAAAGAATGTATTTCTTATGTATGATGACATTCCATAGTGTATCAACTTTACAACTCTTAGTCACAAGCAAAAAAAGGAAGTCGACATTATTCTGACACACTACCATAGCAATCAAGTGGGAAATCCTTTGTTTATGATAATTCAAGGAACAACGGGAATGGGAAAATCTTATCTAATTGGTTCCATCAATCAATCTTTCCAAATGGCATTGATGAAAAATCCTTCTCCTCTTCTATTTCTTGCACCAACTAGAGTTGCAGCTTTTAATATAGAAGCATCTACCATTCATTCAAAGTTGTGAATTCCAATTACAGATTTTTCCCAACTACAAGGGACAAGACATACAAGCTTTCAACAAGAGATGGAAAATATGAAATATATTTTGATTGATTAAATGAGCTTCATTGGCCAGAACATGCTGGAAAATATAGATAGTCGACTTAGACAAGCCTTCCCACATAAAGCAGACATAAGCTTTGGAGGTATCCCTTTCTGTACATCACATGGTATTATTAATGTCTTATAATTCTTATTAAGATTGGTCATATAGAATACATATCTTTTGATTTTACTTTATATATGTAACTAAAAAATTTGCAACTATCTTTCAAGTGTATCTATAATTTTAGTTGGTGATTTGGGGCAATTACCTCCTATTAATGATAGACTAGCATATGATAGCAATAGGCGAGCAAAGTTATTATGGTAGGCATTCAAGATAGTGGTTACACTAGATAAAGTATTTAGGCAAGATGGAGAAAATATCTAACAACAAAGATTTCGTCAGCTTCTCACAAATGTGAGAGATGCGAATCCACAAATAGATGACTGGAACTTGCTTATGACACGAACACCTATAAGATTAGATGTTGCAAGCAATGATGAGTTTGATAGGGTAGTGCATTTATTCTCTACAAATGACAATGTTCGTAACCATAAAATGAGGATTTTGTATTCTTTAAGACATCCAGTTGCACGTATCCTTGCAACCAAGTCAAGGAATTGTAATGGAAATGAAGATTTATCAAGTGAGGAACTTGATACAGAGTTATTGATTAGTAACAATGCAAGAGTAGTGTTGACTACAAATCTATGAATAGAAGCTAGTCTTGTGAATGGATCATTGGGATATATTAGAAATATTGTCTACAAACCAGGTACTGCTCCACCTGAGCCACCATCATATGTTACAGTTGAATTTGACAATTACTCTAGAGTACCATTTGATGATCACCATCCAAACATAATACCAATAGCACCATTGCAAAGGGGTAGGACCTTCCAACTACCATTAAGGTTGGCATGGGCGTTGACTATTCACAAATCTCAAGAGCTAACTCTTTCAAAAGCCACAATTGACTTAGGTCCAAGAGAAAGACCAGGATTGACATTTGTGGGGATATCTCGTGTTAAGTCACTGGAAGGTTTGAGGATAATGCCACCCTTTACATATGACCGTTATGAGAAAATGAAAAGTGGGAAACAACTTTCAAAGAGAAAAGTAGAAGAATGTAGACTGAGAAGTCTTGAAAATCATTGATGTTTTGAAACATATTATTTAATAATAAAGCTTTATTTTTTCTACTACATTATGTGATCATCATCATCAACTATTATGTTGTTATTCTTATTATGCACATTGATAGTTCATATTCCATAGTAAATGAAAATTATAATTTGATATGCTCAATCTGACATGATAACCTTTTTATTTGCACATTTTAATGCTTGCAAGTACCATTATGCTGAAATTTTATTATACTAATTCTCTAATTCGTAAATTTAACTATGCTCATCAATTGGGTCCACAAATTAAGTTTATAATATTATTTCAAATTATAAAGGCATTCTTCAATTCAAATAAATCATAATGTTTTTACTTCATTACTTTCAACCAATACATTGCTACTCAATATTTTAAATCTATGTTTGTCTATTCTTCACTATCCATGAATGGTCATAATATTACCATGTTTCAATACCCAAAGTTTCATTAAAATTTTTAATACAATTTGGTTTTATATTCATTTTCTCCACAATTGATTGCACTAAGTGACCTATTCTATTTTTTCAAGACCATTATTGATATAAAATATTTATCCCTCTCATTAAGTATACATTTGTTCTATTTTTTTTTAAATTGGTGATAATGCTTTCTAAATTGTTTTCCATGTTTTTTTTTAGGCATGGAAGCCTCTGATAGATAATCAAGCATTGTTGACATGACCCCAACTTCTTCAGTAGACTCAAATCATCTTTATGAGACAGAGTTTCAAAAGTGTGCACGAATAATTAAACAGTGTTGTACAACTATGGTAAATGCTCTTGAGAATGCAACTTTATCTATTGATCATTTACAAGAGATAGAGATAATGGAGATGGAAGATGTTGCGAAATATGTACGCAACACATCTACAAAAGTAGATGCATTTCCATAAATGATGAAAGAGGTCTATGATGATCATATTACGAACAAAGGCCGTAATACAATTTTAATCTTTGAAGAATATGTGATGTACTTACATCATTATGGAGAACTATACACATGGTCCATATGATGATTTCACAATTTTTAGTATTTCACTTATTACTTTATCTAGAGAATTGTACTAGGAGATGTTGTTCTCCTTTCATCTATGTATCGAAAAAATAAATAAATAATTTAACTTCTTAGCTCAAATTCTTCTCAACTATACTTGCAAATATTTCAAATCTTTTTCCTTCACCTTTGTGTTTGTATTATTAAAGCTTTAACATGAGATATATCATTTATATGTTGATTATTAAATTATGTATAAAATTGATGTTTTATTTCTAACTATTAATCCACTCTAAAGAAAAATATTCATTTTATACTCATTTTAAGTGCAATCATTACCTCAATAACATTTAGTAGTCCTTCATTATACACTATTCATGCTAAGCATAATTAACATTAATCAATTCTCTATTTATAAATGCAACTATTAAAGTTATAAAACTACATAAGGAACATTGTAATCCTTATATTGCTATATTATGGTAAGAGGCATGTGTAAGGAGAACAAGCTACTCTCCTAAATGTAACTTTAAACATAACAACAATCGTAATTCTAATGCTGGTCCTACTTTTCCACTAACCATAATTCTAATGCTTTGTCTACCCATAACTCAAACTATAAGCCTAATTGCAACTTAGAATTTAACCTAATTCATATTTTAACCCTCACCCTAACCCTTACCCTGAAGCTAACCCTTTCTCTACCCATATCTTTAATTCTAACCCTAACCCTACCCCTACCCCTACCTCTAACACTAACATTAATTGTACCTTTAACCATTGTCCTACTTTTTGCCTAACCTAATCCTAACTCTAATTTTGACTCTAACACTAACTCATATTCTAACCATAAACTAAAACCTAACCTTAACCTTAACCTTATCTTTAACCCTAACCCTAACCCTAACCCTAATACTAACACTAACCCTAACCCTACCCCTACCCCTAACTCTAACTCTAAATATAACTCTATCATAATTATAATATAGCCCTAACCCTAACCCTAACTTTATGCTGACTAAAATTGTAACCCTAACTCAAACCGATACCTTAACCTTAACCCTGATGTAACTCTATATATATCGCTAACTCAATATATAAACCTAACCCTAACCATAACTTATAATCTAACCCTTTCTCTACCCCTTTGTCTAACTCCACCCATAATCATAACTGTAACCCTATTGCACCCCTAACTCTAACTATGAATCTAACTCTACCATAATTTTACTTTAATATTAACCCTACCTCTAACCCTAAATCTATCCTTAAACTTGACTTAAAAATCTAACCTTAACCCTAACTCTAACATTAACCCTAATTCAAACCCTACTTGTAATATTAAATCTATTTGTAACTCTAACCCTAACCCTAATTGTAATTCTAACCCAAACTCTAAGTGTAATTCTATCTCTAACTATAACCCTAACTCAAACTATAACCCTAACTCTAACCCTAAGTCAAACTCATGCTCTAACCCTTAACCTGGCCCTATCCTCGACCATAACCCTAACCCTAATACTAACCCTTTCTCTACCCATATCTATAACCCTAACCCAAACCCTAACTCTAATCCTAACCTTAACCGTAACTCTAATCCTATCGCTAACCTTAACCTTACTCCTACCCCTACCTCTAACTGTAAATCTAACTCTACCATATCTAAACTTTAACCCTAATCCTAACCCTAACTCCAACCTTGACCCTAACTCAAACCCTTACGCTAACTTTGACCCTGATGCTACCTCTATATATAACACTATCTCTATATAAACATAACCCTAACAATAACCTTATGCCTAACCCTTTCTTTATCTCTAACCCTAACCTTAACCCTAATTGTAACCCTACCCCTACCTCTAATTATAGCCTTGAATCTAACTCTACCATAATTGGACTTCAACCCTAACAATTATTTTAACTCCAACCCTAACCCTAACCATGACTGTAACCCTACCCCTACTTCTAATTGTAGGCCTAAATCTAACTCTACCATAAATGGACTTTAACTCTAACCCTAACAATTATTTTAAGCCTAAAGCTAACCCTAACTCTAACCCTTTCTATACAACTATCTCTAACCCTAACCCTAACTCTAATTCTAACTCTAACACTAACCCTAAACCTTACCCCAACCATACCCATAACTCTAACCCTAACTCTAACTCTAACTATAAATCTAACTCTCCCATAATGAGACTCTAATCCTAACTATATCCCTTAGTTTAATCTTGACTAAAACCCTAACCCTAACTCTATGCTTAACCCCAACTCAAAACTCTAACCCTAACCTTAACCCTTACTTTAATCTTCACTCAAATCCTAACCCTAACTCTAACCTTAACCCTGATTCAAAACTCAAACCCAAACCTTAACCCTTACTTAAATCTTCACTAAAAACCTAACCCTTATTTTAACTCTAATTCTAACTCTACCTCAACCCTAACTCTAATTCTAACCCTAACCCTAAAAATAATAGTAACCTAAACCCTAATTCTTACCATTGTCCTTACCCTAACCCTAACACTAACACACTCTAATTCTAAAGCTAACCCTAACTCTAACCCTAAGAATAGTCGTAATCCTAAAATAGCCCTTGCCCTAGCCCTAACCCTAACCCTAACTCTAATTGTAACTCTAATCCTAATCCTAACTCTACCTCTAATTGTAACCCTAACCCTAATGATAACCCTAACCCTAACCCTATTTCTAACCCTAACCCTAACCCTAACTCTACTCTTCAATATAACAATTTACCTAACAATATCCTTAAAATAAAACTCAATTAAACTGATAAGAATTTAAAAAAAAATGTTGAATAATTTTATACTACTACAATTTTATAGTAAGTTTATACAACTATATTTAAAAATAAATAAATAAATCAATACTAACCTTATCAAAAATAGAAAAATTAAAAAATACTTTTCTGGTTGCGCCGCGACTACCACTAGCTTATATATACCTATATATATTATGTTGAGAGTAATCGTTCTCGAGGTGCCTATTTTCATTTTCATAAATCCCAACTATGATTAAAATAACCTTGGGATTAAATGAAAATAAGCGCCTTGAGAACGATTACTCTTGGCGTAATATATATATATATATATATATATATATATATATATATATATATATATATATATATATATATATATATATATATATATATATATATATATATATAAGCTAGTTAACTTATTATGCAGAATTAACTGATTCGATCTTTAACATTTGATAGATGTCACTAAAATCAACTCTTCCACTAAATTTCCATTCTGAATTCCACAACTGAAAGTGTCCTATGATTCTAGATATTTCAGAATCCTCAAATGCTTTTCCTGTTTCAATTGATGCTTCTAACACTATAGATAGAAAAAGGTTGTATCCACTACCTATTCTGATAGAATAACGATAATATTGTACAATAATTATAAGGAGTGCATTTTCGGAGAAAAGAAAGCTATCTGAATTGTTTAAGACACTCTAGAATAATTAAAAGAAAGAAGTTACTATAACTCCTCCACTAAGTCTGCATTTACAGCAGTGCTAGGAATTGATGGTTGTCCAAATGCACAGAAACAGAAAAGTGACAGCGCATCCTCTCGGCTCAACAATGGAAACTGATAGAGTTGGGTACTTGGCATTTTAGGGATAGTGGAATTATCTCTGGTTGCTACAACAGTTTTCTATCATGCTCCTTCAAATAGTAAACTTTCCATACTATCTTTGCTCCACACATCGTACAAAATAACCAGAGTTGGTTCCGATCGAGTCAAAATCAATTACTGGACTTTCATGTGTGCATCTTTGATATTTTGTAATCTTGGGCTCTTCTTTCTGGCAATCTTCTCCCACATAGTCTCCAAAATCCCCATAAGGTTTGGGGACTGCAAGACGGTGATGAAAATCACACTGTCACGGAAATATACTGCCATGCATGAAAATACAATTCTTTCTTTAAGGCTAAGTACCCTACCACGCACCAATAGGTGTAAACATGAAATATAAATCAAAGCACCGTAATACCTTAGACAATTACCTGTGATTTGTGGATCATTGCCGAGAGCCAAAGCCAGAGTAGTTTTTCCTCCGCCTCCCATGCATTGCAACCCAACAACTGACACTTCGCGATTGAACAACAGTCTCCTCAAATCTCCAACACATTTGTCCAGTCCCACGTAAAACTGCCATTTTTCGGAAACACCATATGCGGAATCATCTGCCATTACAGAACTACCGATGATGTTATTCAAAGCCATTTGTTGAACTTCTTTCAAACAGCTAATCTCTACTGTACTATGAAACTTGAAGTCTATTATTATACGACTTTACACAACTTACAAATTTTCCTCTCTTTAGAATCTTATAAGACCTGTTCGATTTTATAGAAGTTCGAGACGCGTCGTGACTTATCCACGTTGGCTTACATGAACTTTCAGTAAAAGCAGAATGAAGCTACGAAGGTTTTGCTAGGAGAATCAGATGTCTGCAACATTCTTTATTTGGAAGTGAGTTTGAAGTGTTAATTATTGTTAGTTGGACAGCTGTTATTTCTGACCCAGAAATAGCAACACTATTTATGGGTAGCTTGGACAAGTGTTCGTCCTTATCTATGAATAGCGGTTGTATTTATGGGTGGCTTGGATAGCTGTTTGTCCACTTGCCAAAAATTAGTAAATGGTTATTATTTACTAATTTTAGAGATTCCCTTTTGGACACCTTGCATCCAATTCTATTATTGGCTGTTGAGTTGTCTTAATCTCAGCCGTTGGTTTGATTTAATCTCGGTCGTTGGTTTACCAACGAGAGTAGTATAAAAAGGGGTCTAGGGGGGCATTTGGAGAGGTAGAAGAGAAGCTTTGGTGAAGCAGTTTGCAGTGTTAGCAAACAGTCTTGCAGTGTTAGCAAGGGCACGAGAAGAAGCTTTGGTGAAGTAGTTTGCAGTGTTAGCAAATAGTCTTGCAGTGTTAGCAAGGACACAGTATGAAGCTTTGGTGAAGCAGTTTGCAGTGTTAGCAAACAGTCTTGCAGTGTTAGCAAGGGCACAGTGAGAAGCTTTGGTGAAGCAGTTTGCAGTGTTAGCAAACAGTCTTGCAGTGTTATCAAGGGCACAGTAGGAAGCTTTGCGGGTAAGAAGCTTTTGGAAAGAAGTTTGGAGTGTTAGCAAACAGTCTTGCAGTGTTAGCAAGGGTACAGAAGAAGCTTTTATGAAGCAGTTTGCAGTGTTAGCAAACAGTCTTGCAGTGTTAGCAAGGGCGCAGTGTTAGTGTGGGGATAGCAGTGGGGAATATGAGCAGGAGAAATTAGAAGGTTGTTAGAGTTCTGCCAGTGAGAGGCAAGGAATTTTGTATCTCTTGATTTGCTGAAGTTTAATATAATTCCTCATCTGTAGAACTGGTTTTCCCTTACGGGTTTTTCCAGGGACAATTTGTCAGAAAATATTATGTTCATTGTGTTGTGCATTTCTTTCCGTATTTTAAGTGAAGTTGCAGTTGTGTTATTTTTTGATATTAGGTGGAAATTTGTTTTCAGCAGTTTAATAATCGTTTACGATAGGAGATTAATAATCAGTGACTACAATAGTTGATTTTTCACATGGTATCAGAGCATTGTTAAGGGTAGAAGAGTTTTTCCCTAGGAAAGAAATTTTGATATCTTTAGATTCATTATTGATTTAAACCCTTGAGATGGCTTCAGCTGGTTTGAGAGATCAGGATAGATTGGATGGTGCCTCAAATTTTGGTGTCTGGAAGGCCAAAATTTCTTTATTGTTGGAAGAGAATGGTATCAAGGATTATGCTACCAGTGGTGTACCTGTACCAATGGATGCAACACAGCTTGCAGCATATAGGAAGGATGATGCCAAAGCGAGGAGGATTATCCTTGATGGTGTCAATTATCATATTGTTCCACATATCTCAGAGCTAGATACAACAAAGAAGATGTGGGACACCATTCTAAATCTGTACCAGAATGCTACCACTAACAGGAAGTTGATTCTTAGAGAGAAGCTAAAGAATACCTAGATGAATCAGGAAGAAGACGTCACAAGTTACCTCACCAGGCTCAAACTTGTCAAGGATGAGTTAGCAGCTATTGGAGATAGCCCTAGTGATGATGAGCTAGTGAGAATAGCCCTAAATGGGTTTACTAAACAATGGAGTGTCTTTGTTCAAGTTGTCAGTGGACGAGATACTTTACCGAGTTGGGATCGACTATGGACTGATTTAACTCAGGAGGAGTTTAGACTAAGTCTTGTCAATGGGGCCAACAAGAGTTAGAAAAATGAGGTGGAACAAGAGAATGTTGCCCTAGCGGGTAAAGGGAAAGCAAAGAAGGGATCTAGCAAAGGATCAAATTCACAAAGTGAAAAGAAGAAGAAGGACCTTTCTAAGGTCAAGTGCTTTGGATGTCACGAGTTTGGCCACTATGTCAGTGATTTCCCAGAGAGGAAAAAGGGTAAGAGGCAGGTGGTAGCTTCAGCAAGTGCAGAAGAACTCTCCAGCAGAATGGAAGATGAGTTTGCACTCATAGCTTGTATGATTAGCTCAACCTCATAGTGTATTTGGTATATAGATAGTGGGGTGTCATTTCATATGATAGGAGTTAGAGAGTACTTCTCCAGTTACAAGGAGGAGGACACCAACATCCAGATTTCCATGGGAAACTTGTCCAAACTCAACCCTATTGGGAAAGGAACTGTTGAGTTTCAGAGGGAGAATGGAAAGATAATTCCTCTTCATGATGTGTTATATTTGCCAGGCTTAGGTATGAATTTTATTTCTGTATCTATTCTTCAGGATAGGGGGTATAATGTACTCTTTAGAGGAACACATGTGTTGATTAAGCACAAGGATTGGAAATCACCCATAACTATTGGAGTTAGGAGTGGTCACCTTTATAGATTGCAGTTTGATACTCCTAAGGCACTTATGAGCAACAATAATCCTAGAGATCTTGGAGAGCTATGGCATAGGAGGTTGGGCCATATTCATCATGGAGCACTTAGATTGCTTCATGAGACTGTGACAGGTGTTCCAGAGGTGAGCACAGAGCATGAGGATGTATGTAAGGGATGTGTGTTGGGGAAGTTTGTGAAAGCATCTTTTCCAAGGAGTGACACCAGATCTAAGGGTGTTCTTGATCTAGTACATTCAGATGTTTGTGGATCGATGTCAACAAAATATCTTAGAGGATATGAGTACTATGTTACTTTTATTGATGACTTCTCTAGAAAGACCTGGATATACTTCTTGAAGAATAAAGATGAGGTTTTCAATCGATTCCAAGAGTTCAAGGCTCTTGTGGAGAACTTGACAGGAAAGAAGATAAAGGTTCTTCGGTCAGACAATGGAGGCGAGTACAAAGGAAATGTCTTCCAAGAGTTCTGCACCAGAGAAGGAATCAAGAGAGAATGGATTGTTCCTTACAATCCACAGCAGAATGGAGTTGCTGAGAGGAAGAACCGTTCTATATCGGAGGCAGCAAGAGCTATGCTACATGACCAGGACATGCCCCGTTGCTTATGGGCAGAGGCATGTAATACAACAGTCTACATTCAGAATAGAGTTCCACACAAGGTGCTAGGGAAGATGACACTAGAGGAGGCTTTCACAGGGAAGAAGCTAGATGTTAGTCACTTCAGGATATTTAGGAGTTTGGCAAATTGTCATATTCTTGGAGATACATGAAAAAAGTTAGATCAGACTGCAGAGAGGGGGTACCTTGTTGGGTACAGTGAGACCTCAAAGGCATACATGATTTTCATTCCAGGAACTAAAAGAGTTATTGCCATATGGGATGTCAAGTTCATGGAGGACAAGGCATTCAAGAGATCTAGAGATTTGCCAGCAGATGATCAGAGTGAGCAGCCAACAGAAGCTCCAAGACCAATTCAAGGGCATCAAAGCTCAAGTACAGTTACCGGTACGAGTGTAGACTCAGTTAGTGAAGATTCACAGAGTATGGAGCAACAGGTGCAATAGGAAATGCATCTGGAAGACTTAGAGGTTGACATTTAATCCTCCATAGTTGGCAGCAGGAACCATGTGGTTCCAGATACACAAAGGGATACTCAGGAGTTTGTGGGAGCTCCTAGGAAGAGTACTAGACAGCAAAGACAACCAGCCAAGTTCAATGACTATGTGGCATTAGTTAGTCAGTTGGTAGATAGTGAGCCTTCTAGCTATCAGGAAGCTGCAGAACATCAGGTATGGCGAGATGCTATGGTTGAGGAATATTCTTCAATAATGCAGAATGATGTGCGGGAGGTAGTACCTAGACCAACAGATAGGGCTGTAGTTGGATCACGCTAAATCTATAAGATAAAGCATGGTGCAGATGGTAGCATCGAGAAATACAAGGCTAGGTTTGTGGCAAAGGGGTTCTCTCAGAAGGAGGGAATAAACTATGAGGAGACATTTGCTCCAGTTGCCAGGTATACTTCTATATGAGCTGTAATCTCACTTGCAGCACAGATGGGATGGCAGATCCATCAAATGGATGTCAAGACAGCATTCCTCAATGGTGAGTTGAAGGAGGAGGTATACATAGAACAACCAGAAGGCTTTGTAGCACACAGCAAAGAGACCCATGTGTACAGATTGAAGAAAGTTGTTCAACTACAATACATACCTACAGATGAGTAGGTAGTAGACATTCTGACGAAGGCTTTGGGAAAGGCCAAATTTATCTTCTTCAGAGATAAGATGGGTGTCATGCAAAACAGCTTCCTCGCTAAGAGGGAGTGTTAATTATTGTTAGTTGGACAACTGTTATTTCTGACCCAAAAATAGCAGCACTATTTATGGGTAGCTTGGATAGCTGTTCGTCCTTATCTATGAATAGCGGTTGTATTTATGGGTGGTTTGGACAGCTGTTTGTCCACTTGCCAAAAATTAGTAAATGGTTATTATTTACTAATTTTAGAGATTCCCTTTTGGACACCTTGCAACCAATTCTATTATTGGCTGTTGAGTTGTCTTAATCTCAGCCGTTGGTTTGATTTAATCTTGATCGTTGGTTTACCAACGAGAGTAGTATAAAAAGGGGTCTAGGGGACATTTGGAGAGGTAGAAGAGAAGCTTTGGTGAAGCAATTTGTAGTGTTAGCAAATAGTCTTGCAGTGTTAGCAAGGGCACGGGAAGAAGCTTTGGTGAAGCAGTTTGCAGTGTTAGCAAACAGTCTTCCAGTGTTAGCAAGGGCACAGTATGAAGCTTTGGTGAAGCAGTTTGTAGTATTAGCAAACAGTCTTGTAGTGTTAGCAAGGGCACAGTGAGAAGCTTTGGTGAAGCAATTTGCAGTGTTAGCAAACAGTCTTGCAGTGTTAGCAAGGGCACAGTAGGAAGCTTTGCGGGTAAGAAGCTTTTGGGAAGCAGTTTGCAGTGTTAGCAAACAGTCTTGCAGTGTTAGCAAGGGCACAGAAGAAGCTTTTGTGAAGCAGTTTGCAGTGTTAGCAAATAGTCTTGCAGTGTTAGCAAGGGTGCAGTGTTAGCGTGGGGATAGCAGTAGGGAATATCAGCGGGAGAAATTAGGAGGTTGTCGGAGTTCTGCTAGTGAGAGGCAAGGAATTTTGTATCTCTTGATTTGCTGAAGTTTAATATAATTCCTCATCTGTAGAACTAGTTTTTCCAGGGACAATTTGTCCGAAAATATTGTGTTCATTGTGTTGTGCATTTCTTTCCGTATTTTAAGTGAAGTTGCAGTTGTGTTATTTTTCAATATTAGTCGGAAATTTGTTTTCATTAGTTTAATAATCGTTTACGATAGGAGATTAATAATCAGTGACTACAATAGTTGATTTTTCACACGAAGAACACTTGAATCAGTATTTACTAAATATATAATGGGAATTTTCTCTTTGTATGGAGCACTCCAAGAGCTAGCGTTACCTAACTTGAATTAATGAATTTGTCCTCTTTTTGTGTCGTAAGTTCTCGGTACGAGGATGCTTGTTATGTTGTAAAGAGAGAAAAGATAATACTTTCATTCATCACTTACCGAGTTTGTTTCCAATGGTTGTCAATATGCTTTGAAAAATCTACCTCTTTGTTTTCAAGGTTTGTCAATTGGGGTTCAAGGTTTCGTCAAATATTGTCAATACGTGGAGTGTAAGTCGGTCAATACGTGGTGTATAAATTGGTCCATATGTAAAGTAAAAGTGTTTGGTTAAAATTTGAGAAGTCTATTTTTTCAAAGTCGATTATTATGTGTTAAGAATCATCTTGTTTTGATGTTTGGCTAGTTTCTTTGGACAAAGTTAACAAATATGTGATTTTGTAGTGGGATTTTTTAATGTGTAAATTTCTTGGTAATGTGTAAATGGGGTTATGTTAATATTTATTTGGTCAGATTTTGAAAATGATAGTTAAAGTTGATATGTTTTTATTGAAGATTTTATTGTGGAGTATCTATTAAGCCAAGTATTTAAAGGTGCTTATTTTATTTATGTTATCTAGTGTATGATCGTAATCTTATTTTGCATACCACACTTTCAAATTATCAATTGTTCTAACCAATTTATATTAAATTTTGTTCTACAAAAATTACTTAACTTTTTAAAACCAAATAACTTTGTTAGTGTGGATCCTCTAAAAACAAAGTTTATTATTGTTCTTTATTTTTTCCTCATCCAAATTATTTTATGTAGTTTGCTTCTAGAATTTCTCATACTGCTAAATGGGACGAAGATTAGTCTATAGTTTTTAGTTCTAATACTAATATCTCTATAAATACTTATTCTATTGTAAAGCCTCATATTTCTAGTTGTTATGGCACTAATATTAATTTAAAATAATTGAAAGTAGTCTTTTCCACCCTAAATAATCTCTACAAATATTGAACATGTTAGAGCTTTGTAAGCAACTTTGATACTATCTAACAAACCCTTCTACTTGATACACTTACCATCCTTAAGTTGTAGGATACAGTTCCTCTTGCTTCAAACCAGGGATTAAGGAACCCCCCCTCCCAAAATTTATAAAATTGTGGCGAATCACATGTCATTTGGGTGGAAAAAAAATTAATAGTGTTGGCGAATTATGCGTCAATGGATGGATATTTGGTGGCAATTTTTTAAAAAGTTTAGACAATTTTTATAAAATAATGGCGATTATAATTTTTGTTTTTAATAAAATTATTAATATTGATGGTGAATTATTTTTTGAAATATGGATATTGGGTGGCGAATATTTTAATAACTGATACCTTTTTTATAAAAAGGTGGCAAAATTATTTTCCAAATAATTGAATTAATTTATTTGTTATGGTGAATGGTTTTCAGAAAGTTATAGTTGGTATGGCTATTTTCAAAAGATGGGAATTAAGTAGCCTAACCTAACATACCAACTTACATAAATTATTGGCCACAACCACTGTAATTATGTTAAATGTCTTATTTGAGAACTCAAACCGTCTGATGATCCAAGATCAATGGCTGAGGTTTAATTTTGGCCAACATTTCTTGAAGGAAGAAGAATTGTCGAGGTAATCACCGGAATGTTGACACGTATCAAGGTAAGTTGTATGCGGAGTACAGTGCACCCGAAAAGAATTAAATGCCACGTTTGTGATAGCGACATTCTCTCGCTAGTACGCTACCAAACATCTGGAATGAAGCCTCGACCTTGTTCAAGTGTCCGAAATGGTGACATGTTTCTATCCAGCATGTATCACTTAAGTTGCAGGACATAGTATATTGATGTCTTGTCATTATTAATTACAATTTACAATTGGCCTTTTCCATTGGTGAAGCGGCTTCGCATGCATTACAAGACATGCCACAGTCCACTAGCGATAGTACTATTACTATTAGTCTTAATTACAATTGGCCTTTTCCATTAGTTAAGTGGCTTCACACGCATTACAGGACAATGAACAGTATTAGTGTTTAATTACAATTGGCCTTTTCGGCACGTACTTGCAATTATGTTCAAGATTTGAGAATATTTGCTAATTTAGTGTAATTGAATTGGCAGTTGGATGGAAAAAAACAAATAATCCCTCGCACCCTGCCCGCCAAGCTTATTTATAGGCGATTGAGCTAGTTCTTTCATCATTGCTCATCTCATTTTTGGTAGTCAATAGGTCTAGTTTGTTAATTGTTTGTTAATTTTTTGGTGTTAGTTTGAACTTTGTAGTAAAGATGGACAACCCTATTCACCTGAGATGCATTTTGGAAGAGGTGTAGAAGGCCTTTCTAGGTCGCGTTCCTAAGGAAAACCTCTTGTCAATTTGCAATGAGGTTGTTCCATGCGCTGGTGTGAAGTTTGTTATTGCTGCTGTCAAAATGGTTCTGGGGCATGAGTTTTTGAAGAATGAGAATCGGTATCATGTCAATAGTGACATTATGTCACAATTTCTAGCCTCCCTGCTTGACCTCGGAGAAGTAAGGGCCAAAATTTTGCTGCTCTTGAGGAAGATTTTTAAAGTAGTATATTTGGGCGATGACATTGAAATTGTCACTCATGCAGTTTCAGGAGTGGGGATCCCTTGGGTGGGTGATGTCCACAAGCTTCTGGAACCTAGCCCGAATGTGGTCCTGCAACCATTTTTACTAGGCTTGACTACTGGGCAGTTGCAGCACCATAGGAAATGCGCAAGAATTGGGTTGAATTTTCTTCGAAAATGGTTTTTCCTAGATGAAGTTGAAGATGGCAACAACTGGATACAAGAATTCTCAACCATGGTCAATTCTGGTGCTTTCTACAATGAATAGTATAGTAGTTCTAGAGTCTAGGGTTTTTCCTCGATTTTTTAAATTTGTAAATTTCAAGAAATATTAATGAAATTTCTTGACTTTCAGTTCCATATAAAATTGTATTTCATTGTTTTAACTTCTTATGCTTACTTATGTAACATTGCAATATTTTGCATTTTTAAATTTTCTATTGAATTATTTATAAAAGCCTATGTTAATATAAAATATTATTAGTTCCTGCCTTTGGCAGGAAACTAATGCAATCACCTAGTTCCATATTAGTTCTATAATCTAAAAATTTCATTGATATACCAATGTTTGCAAAAGGTTTCTTAATTTGCATTTTTTGAAATTGAAAAATACAATTTTTTAAAAAACTTTATTGGTTCATGATGAAAAAGGCAATGAAAAATTCAATTTTCTTCATAAAAAATAAAACTATTTCTTTCAACACCTCTATTAATGCAAGCATTAATTGCAACGTTATATTTTCTTGTGACAAGTGGATTAGTTTAAATTAGAATTTAATTATTTTTATTTTTGCATATCTAAACCAATGCTTTTAGTAAATTTTGTTTTATTTTTTATTTATATATATAATTTTATTAGATTATACATTTATTTAACATATATAATTTTTACTATATTGATATTTTTAATTTATTCTTTAAAATACATAATATTAATTTTGTATCAATTTTAATAAAGTTCAAATTATTTAGCTTGGTATATTATCAACTTTATTTATTATAAGTGTGTTTGGTTTTTTTAAAGCATAAATGTTATTTTAAAATTAATTTATGTTTTTTTTTAATGCATTATATTTAACCTTAAGAATATTGTCTAGCTTCTGCAATTGGATAAATTTATCACTTGAACAAGATATATCAAACAATTTAATAATTGAAATTAATCAATTTAACTCTTTTTAAAAAAAATTATACAATTTTATCTATATCTCATGTATAATTAGTTGATAAATATCTTTGGTATGATAAATGTTCTTTAGGATGTCATCTAATTTTAATTTAGCATGATACTATAATGTTTATTTATATACTCTTTTACTATTTTAATTAATATACATCATTGCAGTTATATAATTTACCAAGTGCCACGTCATGGCATGTACTTGCTAATAGTTATTAGACTAATTAGAAATTAGGATTAAATTATTTTTTTAAAGTTATTATATAAAAATTAGAAAAATAGAATTAGTATGGAGTTAATTTATAGTTTTTATACTAATTAAAAATTATAATTTAAATAATAAATTTAACACTTTTACTAAAATATTATGTCTTTATAGTAAATTGAAAAAAATTCTAAATTTGCATTACATTTATGAAGGGTATATAAAAATTCTAATATTGGTTAAAATAAAGACAAGAATTTACTAATTTTAACTTCAATTAAAATAAATTATAATTAGGTACAAAATAATTTAAATATTTTATTAGAATATATATAATTATACAAATATACATTTAAAATAGTTTACTAAATTATTTAATTTTAATTTTTTAAAATGAAGTTAGTGAAGAAGGTTCTAACCAATCCTTCTCTAGATTTAAAATTGTATCATTTATAGATTATTGCATCTCAAAATGTTATCAGAATCGCCTAGCTTAGGATTAACCCAATAAACTCTTTTTTCTTGAATTATTAATTTTTTAATAATATAATTATTTCTTATTCAATTTACAAATTGTGATATTGAAATCTATGTAAAAGAAAATTTATGTCAATAAGTATGCGAGAATCTAGTCGAAAATAAATGAACATGGAGGTAGCCTCCGAGATAAGGGGTCTTATAACACTAAATAAAAAGAACCAATTATCATTCAGATAAATAGTATAGATAACATATGAGAATAATAAATTTATATAAAAACTTTAGAAATATTTGATAAAAATAAAAATAGTTCATTTTCATTGGTTGGTTGATTCTAAACTAATTCACTTATTGTGCAAATTGAATGCAATAGTACTAGCCTACCGACAAGTACAATAATATACTAACTATACTCGTAATTTAATGGGAGTGGGACCCATGACCCACGGGGCCACCACACCATTCACCGGTGCCGTTGGATGTTTATAGATCAACAACCGAAGTTGAGTTTCAAGATGAAAGGAAAATGAAACCATGTCATTTCAAACACGTCCTGAAAACATGACACGTGTCACTAAACTCCTCGGTTGACCAACAAATAACACTGTAGTTTCAATTTGGTGATGACGCAACACTGACACATCTGACTCGTGATGTGAGTCATCCTGATACCTGACTACCTTAGTTAATGGGAGTGGAACCCATGACCCACGGGGCCACCACACCATTCACTGGTGTCGTTGGATGTTTATAGATCAATGATCGAAGTTGAGTTTCAGGATGAAAGGAAAAAAGAAACCTTGTCATTTCAAATGCATCCTGAAAACATGACACATGTCACTACTCAGTTAACACATTGACATAATCACATTCCACTTGCAGTTAACAACGATGTTATGAATGACATTAATACATTATGACGAGCTAGGTAACATTAGTGGCCCATGATTCCACTCACATTTATACTGATAGTGTACTGTGTGACAAGTGTGATGACTATAGACTATAGAGTACAAATTGTACAATTTTGGCGCATTAAGTTTCTTTAATTTTGCAGTTATACGTTGTCTGTAGATTTAGAAATAAGAAAGGGGTTACAAATTACAATTTACAAAGTTACAACACAACAAAGTTACAGATTCTTAATTTCTAGGTCGAGGATTGTGGTCCAAGGAAAGCAACAAACTACAATCTCTGGGCTTTCAGCTCTCTGTAAAAATCAAAACTAAGGGAAACATGAACGTGAATGAGTAAGTGTAACTACTAAAATCCTGAAAATTTACGTCCCACATTTTAAATTTTAAAACTTTACTATTTATATTATATAAAAAAATTTAGTCTGTAAGGTTTTAATTTTGAATCACCCCTATAGGCTTGTATTTGTGTTTAAATATTTACCATGATGGGCAAAACAAATACCAAGAATAACGTGGGCAAAATAATAGAATTCCACAATATGCTTAAAACATCAGGTTTCAGTGATTTATTCCATGATATACATGATCTTGTTATTCATGGAAATAAGGGTATAATGGAGATAAGATTTGCACTTGAAAACAAGTGGAACGATCCAAATAAGGCTTTAAAATTTTGTTCATTTAACCCTAGCGTAAATGCAACTACAAATAAAATTGCACTGTGGCTAGCTGGGTCGGCACACATGGCATTACCTCAAGTATTCCCTTGCTCAGAAATTGTTATGCTCCGTGCCAAAAATTATGATGAAAATAGAAAAGCAATTGTGAATAAAAGTACTCAGGAGGAAATTTTGTCCATAACTGAGAGTGAATTTTCTAGTCTGTTGAACCTAGGGTTTCAACAACAATAATCAAATGTACATATTGACCTGGGAAAGCTGGTAGATGATTATGAAAAATTAGATGTAGAACAGAGAGATTCTTATATCAGAGGAATAAAAAGTAGTTGTAGGCTGAGTCCAAATCACATGCCTCCTTATGTTTTTGAATTTTTTGTGCCATGGGCACAGGACAATATTTCCTTGCTAGCATTTTTTTTGGGATTGGATAGTAACAAACAAGTGGATCCCAGCATTCTTGAAATGCTTTATCATATTCATTTAAAAAAAGAACTAGTAAGATTCACAACCTACTTGTGGTATCTTCTCCTAGCAAAGTATCGTGCATTATTTTAGGCAAACAAGCTTTGCAGTCAGACTAAAGGCCAAAATCCAATATATGAGTGGACACCTCAGATAAGGATGATTGATAATAGAAGGAACTACAACAATTTTGTAAACTTCTTTTTGGCACCAATGTACCATAAAATTACAGGCACTCCAATGCCTAGATTTCCTGTTACTTGTAGAAATTACATTCAACTCGAAAGTGAACTACAATTGGCTAACTGGTACTTAATGGAAGAGTACACTATGTTAAGGTTTTACGGTTCATGGGTATAACCATGCAAACTTCCAATACATGTAATAGAGAGGGTATCTGCATTGGAATATGTACGAAAAATGGAGAGCATAGATGTACTCTTTCATGGTCAGCAAAAGAAAATGATATTTCCCTCACTGACATTCTCCTTTGGAGGGTTCGCATTTGAGAGAAGAGGATTCAAAGTGGTAGAAGCCTTTTTTTCAATTTTTTGATTTGATGTTGATAGTCACTAGCAGTATGATCCACTGAACATAATTGGAGCAAGGCTTAAAAGCATTGGGACTTCCACAACCAAATATCAACATGAAATTATGCCTTTGATTGAAAAGTTTAAAAACATGGACTCCTTGGAGGAGGTCAAAAAATAGATGGAGATTTATGCTGCTGAAAATAATATGTCAATACAGGAATTGTCATCACAAATAATGGCATTACACAAACAGAAAGGAAAAGTGCAGGGCATGACATCGTCCAATTTCTACAAGAAAGCTGATAAACCATCTACAAAACCTATTCCAAAAGAGCTAATGAATGATTGTATAGATGCTAGATGGAGTCAAAGAAAAATTTCTCAATTTTGGGAAATGAGGAAGAATCTCGGTGAGCCAAAAACCTCTTTAGATCATGATGAGGCTGAAGAGGATAGAATATTTGATGAATCGTGGAATAAGGAGCATCCAACTGAAGCACATCATAGTGATACTGATGATGATTATGATGACCAAGATTTTTTGAATCCCTCATCCAGTACAAAAATTCAGAGAGGAGTTGATGCATCCACCAAACTTCTATATAGCAAAGGGGCAGAAATTGTAGAAAAAATTGGCTACCAAGGTTCTGGTGGTCTGGGTCCTAGTGGAGAAGGGGTTTGGTTACCACCTCAAGCACCAGCTATAGCATCGAAACATGGTCAAAAATTAGGCCTTGGGCATGGAGATCAATCATCAACTCACTCAATTCTATCCACATTGGATTCATCTCAGTTAATTAAATTTGTTCTTGCTTCATTTACAGTTCCACCTCCAAGCACTCAGATTCAATCCAAATCAACTGTCACTCCCACAGTTGTAGATATCATGGGTACAACTACAACTAGTGGTCCGAAAAGGAAATTGTATATAGATGCAAAAAAATTTGGTCTTGAAGATCAAGAAAGTGTAAAGAAGCTGAAGGTTATGACAAGTATTAGTAGTACTACTAGTACAACAACGCCAATGGTGACTGTGAGTCCAACAATTGCCCATCCTTTAGGACAAAACCCTCAAAACACTCCACAAACTGCACTAATGGGTCTAGGTTCTGGTTATCCTCATGGTATTGGTGGAAGCTCGTACATCAAAGCAAGTGCTACTACTATTTCACCATTCAAACATTCAATTGTCTCACAAAATTCTGATTTTCATTACAATGAATTTGTAACTAACTATGAAAAATCAAAAAACAAGAATAGACAAAATAGTAAGACAATGAGGATGGAAGCAATTGCTCCAGCTCGTGATGAAAAACCTGCAATGAACAGGATATTTCCCACATATGACCCAGATAAAGATATGATGGATTTCATGGTTGTTATGCCCCTAGCTAGAGATAACAATCCACTAGAGAGTAAGTTAGATCCATCTAAATTTCAAGTTAGGACCCTCCAAATGGATTTATCCAAAATTAAAAATGTGGACAAGATAAATGTGTCCAAAATGACCAACCAAGTGGTCTATAGTTCAGTGATGAAGTTGAAGAGAGAGAAAGGAAAGCTTCAGGGCACAATAGATAAGTTAAAGGCAGACCTGGCAAATGTAAAGGCAAGTGAGAAAGCAGCAGTAAGAAGATGCAAAGAATTAGAGAAAATGATAAAAAATTCATCCTCTAGCTCTAAAGAAGCAACTGAACAGCAAGAACAAATGGATGCAGAACTGAAAACTCTAACGGAAAGTTTGGAAAAAATGAGAAAAAAACTCCAGGATGAAAAAGAATCTTCAACAAAGTTATACAGAAACTTGGAGAATGCTGCAAATGTAAACAATAAGTTAAATAAAGAATTGGAAAATGAGAGGGTAAAAAAAAAGAGTGGGAAGAGAAACCAAAAGGGCGGGAAAATAAAGCAGAGAAAATATGAAAACATAGTGAACACTAGTACTCAGAAATGAAAGAAGACCTAAAGAAGGAAAATGATACTATTAAAAAATATGAAAATGGCTTGAATGACCATGTAAATAATACAGTAAAGCAAATAAAAAATTACTTCTGGGGGCAAATAAAGACTTCTGCTGATAGGTTGTGTGATTAGTTCGAACTCTACGAAGCTCTTACAGATGCTTTTGGGAAGCTGAAAGAGCAACTTGAGGAGAACAAAAGTTTTGGTCAGAGACAAAAAACTGCAAAGCGGATTATGGAAGAAATCAACAGCACTGCTGACAAGCATTTGGCAAGCAAGGGAATTTAGGACCGCATTGGTTCAATAATAAAGGTGACCTCTGTATTTCATAAATGTCAAAAACTAACAGAAGTAGAAGAAGTTCTTGCTTTATTTGGGCCAAAGCTCGTCAAGATGAACAATGAAATAGCAAAATTGATATCTCTTGGTTTACCTAGTCCTGGACCTGATTTCTCAACAATGGGTTTTGTTGGAAGAGAAGTTTACAAACAAAAGTTGGAGGACAAAATAACCTTTGATTTAGGCAACCTTCCTTAGGACCAAACTCATGAAGTCATTGCAAAGTGCATCAAAACATTCACAAATTTGCATCCACTAGTGGAACAAACATTACTTGAAACTCGTTCTTCCAAGTATGGAATACTGATGAGAATGCAGGTCATTTACCATAACATCAAAAATTTTGTCCTTCCAACTAAAGAGGAATGGAGCATACTACAGAAACTTATAGTTTGTATGTGAAAGTACTTTTAGTTTTAATCATCTCTATATCTTTACTATATATGAATATCTTTCATATTATCCTACATACTACAGTCTAGACTCTAGAATTGAGTTTAAAGTAACAAGTTTGAACTTTGTTTTGTGAATAGGATCAATGTTGTAGTCTTGCAGATGCTATTGCCTATGCTAAAATTGCTAATTTACTAAATTGGCCTGTCAAATGCAAAAATGTACAACTAAAGTTGTAGAGATGTTTTAGACTTGTAGATGTCTTACTGATTTAGATTTTGAGACTTCACATTAGGCAAATTGACTTGAAGCTGTTGTTGCTCCCTTTTTTTCTATAAAAGGGAATTTAGGGTCATTGGCTTACAAGAATTGTACCATATTAGCTAAATATTGCAAATGAAAACCATTAATAATTATTAATTGTGGAATTGAATCTATGATTCTATCTAATTTTTATGTTTTCCAATTCAATGTATGTTGAATAAATGAATAAAATAGAAAACAAAAATTCATTTAGGAATTTCAAATTAAAATATGAATGATCATTGATGACATGATATAAACTACACTCTATAGTAATAATACTCTTTGTTCTCAAATTTTAATAATGAAACATAATACATTCTAATTTCTTTCTTTTCTAAAATGAACATTGAATGATAGGATATCATATAGTAGTTAATAAGTTCAAAAAATACCTATTGGTTGCCACTGCTAATTTAGCAAAAATTTCCTAAATTTTCCCATTCATCTCTATGTCATCATCATCATCCAATTCTGGTAGTCTAGTTGCTTCATTGTTCTCTTCATTTTTGTTTGTGTCTTCTTCAACTTCAAGTTCACTCTGACCTCCACTTCTATGACTCGAACTACTAATCCCATGGCCAATGCCACTACCAACTGTACTTGTCCCACTTGGAGTCACTATAGGAGATTGGTTAATGGTGTTGCCTAGTCCCACCCTTCTTCTTTTGCATCTTTTCTTCCAGATTTCAATTGCTTTTTGAAAAGGAAAAGTATTGACATTATACCTAGATGTGTATACCCTCAAGCATGATTCCAAATTCTTGTCTAGTTTGTTTCTTAGCTTTGATTTTAGGAAGCCCAAAGCACTAAAAACTCTCTCATCCTCCACTGAACCCAATATCATGGTTTGACATAGATTAGCAAGCTTGAAGTACTCTGAAATATCTTCATGCAACAATGTGCTCTATTTTAGTTCTTTCCAAAGCTTTGTTGCCGAGCCCTCTTCATGTGGGTTACACATTAATTTATATTGATGCTTCATGGTCCTTGCAAAGGTGCCTGATTGTTGTCTAAGAAGACCCTCATCTAATATTCTATTGATAGTCACTCCATTGAATTCTATAGATTTGCAAAATTCCTTTATCAAAATCAACAGCCTTCTATGATAATCTTCCTTATTGTTGAAGGACCAATATTGAGGAAACATAATTGCCATGGCCTCAAGTAGTTGATTATATGGGAATCATGAAATTATTTCAGAGGAAACTCTATAGGCTATGTCCCTTGTAGTAGATGCTATAGACTCGATGATCTTGGTAAACTCTTCCCTTGTAACTCTTGTAGCTCGCTTCTTTGGGGCACTGTAGTACGTTGGTATCTGAAATCCCCTTACACAAACACATAAATCTCCATTTTCAATGATCTTTAAATAATTATTAGGATCGTCCAAATATGTTAGTTTTTGCCAATGATTAAATCTATCATCAGATAAATTTAGGTCAGTACGATAGAGACTATCGAGGTCTCGACATGACATTTTATGCAACTGAGCATATTCTGCAATATACATGGCTCTTCGCTAGGCTTTTTTCATAATTAACCTCATTTCTTCTAGCATGGGAAGAAGAGATGCCAAAATCAAAAGTGTCTCTATATTGCTTAACCTTTGAAGCAGGTTGCCACATCTCTGATTTTCTACATTGTCTCGATTTTCATACATCAGTCCAATCAAAGATTGATATTCGAAAAATACTCGATGCATTGGTCCATCCAAAGAGATCCATCTGGTATCAACATCTTTTAGAAGCTTGTTTCCATCGGTAATTCCATCAACAAAGTGTTGAAATTCCCTAAAATGCTTGGCACTTCGATAAAAATATGCATACAACTCTCTTACTAAATCTTCAACCTTGTTTACTGAAGGAAACTTCTTCACAACTCTAAAAGCAAGATTCATCTTATGGGCCATACAGTGAATGGCAACAACATATGGTGAACAAGAAGTCTGCATCTTTGTGCGAAGACCATTCCTTTGACCTTGCATTACTGAAGCTCCATCCGCTCCAACATAGACCAAATTCTTCGCTCTTGTCAATTCATCCATAGCTCCATATTCAATTAAATTGCTCTTTACTAACTGAAATAAAATTTTTGGTATCACATTGTCTCTCAATTTAGCAATAGATAGTAGATGTGGTTGGCAGACATTATTCTGTACAGTATAAAAATGCATGCATACCCATGACGTATTATCTATTGCCATCACTTCATCTAAGGACAATGCAATAAAGCTTGACTCTTTTATTTTTCTTTGTACATCCTCTATTTCAACCCACGCAATACAACTTGTCTATTCCTATCCACTGGTTATCGAGCAATGACAAACAAGATAGTTAGGAACTTTAAAAAAGTGTAAAAAACCACTCATTTCTGGACAATCTATCATTGGATCCCCTCTACTCAAAATATAGAAAACATTACTTAATTGAACAACTTTTCCACGTTCTTCTACTTCACTTGCTTTTGCAAAAATAGCATTAATAGAACCTTGAACTTCACCAGGCTTCATCTAAAATTTCTAAAACATATAATATTCTTCAGCATTCCTTTTATGTTGACATTTCTCCTTTGTTTTATATCTTACCACTTTTATTTCCTTACCATCTATAGTTGAGGTTTTGTAAATCTTATCAACATGTTTCTCTATGGTGTCTAGTTTATACTACAACCGCTTTTCCTTTTTATACTTCCAACTAAAAATTGCACATTTGCATTCTACTGGTGCCTCACCTACAATTGGATTGTCCACGGGCTCAATGAATAGATACTTTTCTACCCAATCAAATTTAAATCTCTTGGCCATCTCCCACTGACGATCAGTTTTTTCTTTCAATTTTCCTCTCCCTTTAGTGTCACTGTTACTATTAATTGCACCATCATCATCACCGAAGTCGATTGATTTGTCCTAGTACTGGTTATTTATGGGATATTCTTCTTCAAGGTCATCTTCATTAGAGATATTAGGTTCCCCAATTTGTTGAATGGACTCCTGTGTAGGTTGAGATTGTACAGGCTCCTCTAATGATGTACCTTCCTTACTTTAACCAACACTGTTGCATCTACCCCCGCCAAAGTATGAAGATATATTTTTGCATTTCGTTGGCCTCTCTTGGACATCTCCACCTTCATTAATCCTACTCCTCTTCCTATTTAAATTTGATTGTGACATCTCCATCAAATTAATGCTGCAATAAAATACTATGGACTCGTAGTTGTAGTCATTCTGGTTCTCTACTGATCGCAATACTATGAAGAAGGCTCCTTCTTTTAGCATGTTTCAATAATGAAACTCATGTCTTAAATAGACAACTACAAATAAATCATTTTCATTTTGGCAAATGGGTCAACCGTTACATATGATAAGAACTAATATTTGGCGAAGCCCACATAATTTCAAGTAATTGAGTGGGTGAATAGGGTGAGAATTTGGGACCCCATTGTGTGTGATGCATGGCGAATTAGGTCCTAGGAAAAATAAAAATTTAACATAGGAAAATGGGAATTTGGCGAATGATGATCGTCAAAAGAGACACTCAATTAATTTTTTGGCAAACAAGAGTAAACATTAAAGAGAAATATGGGCGAAGAACCCGACTACCAAACTGAAATTACATAATAATAGTGGCGAACATTTCGACCACTATATGAGTATTTTATAAAATCTAGGCGAACTGGTCAACTAGTATATGGTGTTTTTTTTCGCCAGTTTCTATAGCCCGATCGGGACATATTCGCCATTTGGCGACTAATCGCCACTAAAAAAATCCCTGTTGAAAAGAAAAAGTGCTTAAGATTCTGATTTACTCACCACCTGCTCATTATCTTGTTATCTTGTTTATAGTTTGATCAATCAATAAGTTGATCCATGTTATAATATGATGTGTTGATAATAGGATTTAGGTAGTTCTTAGATGCATTTTGTTTCAATTTTTTGATAGTTAAAAGCTTGTTGTGTCAGAAGCCAACAACTATTGCATGCTAAAGTACACCATAATATGTCATAATACTCAATTAATTAAGCAATAATAAGTTTGAATTTCATGTAACATTTTTTGTATTATTTCCATTCAATAAACCAAACTATCCTATAGTCACTTGTTATCTTTTTCTTTTGTCAAATTAATCTCTAGTTATCCACTTGTTTAGCATAGTCTTCTTTTATTTCTTCATGCATTCAAATGCATGTTGAGTAGTTGTTAATGATTGAAACATGTTATTAGTAGTTAAAATTTTTACAACTATTTTTCCTTATAGTCATTACCTTATGAATTTTTGAAATAGTAATTTAGAAGTTCTAAATTAATAATATTTTTACTACCTTCATAATATAGTACCCTGTATTCAATGTTCATATTTTTCTAGTTTTATATAAATTGCTTTCTTTTTTTTTTTTTTCATTGTTGTTGTTTGCAATTCTATAGGATGAATGGACCCTAAATAGAAAAAATATTGTGTGAAAGGATGTGAGGAGAAAGTGGAAGTGCATATTGTAAAAGTGATAAAACAACACTTGCAATCCTATTACTAGTATAATAAGTAACAACTAAGAGAGACATGACAAGAAAAGGAGTGGATGTCCTCTAATTGGCACTCTAACAAAACAAGCTAAACACCAACTAGTCAAGAATTTCTATGAAGATTTTAGGAAATCCATCTTGACTAATATATATTGTGAAGTAGCCTTGGTAAGGATAAGGTGAGCTAGCATAAATGGATCCTTCTTTCAATATATAAAATATGGATCCATCATCCAAAGCTTTAACTTCCTTCTCCATTTTTGACCTGCAACATTGTGATAGAACAAAAAGATTTAATACCTCATTGAGACCTTAGATCGCCTTCATTAGTCTCATATGTTAGGTTTAAGGTTATGGAAACATCCAATGCATAGTTGATTGTCCATGAATGAGCAACCAATTTCCAATGTTGATGATCCCACAACTTTCTAAACTAAGTGAGATGATTCTGGTAGCTGGTCACCCTGGTGAAAAATCCTATTATGCTAACTAAAACATTATTTTGTATAAGATGCTTAAATAATATGTATGTGTGTAGATGGAAAAGTATTTGTCCTATCTTGTTAATATCTATATAATAATAGCATAAAATTATTGACAACTTATTAAATATAAATTTAAAGAAATATATAATTATACTTATTATTATATATATAATCATAATATTTGATATGCTAAAATAATTAAGCATAAATCTCTCTCTCTCTCTCTCTCTCTCTCTCTCTCTCTCTCTCTCTCTCTCTCTCTCTCTCTCTCTCTCTCTCACACACACACACACACACACACACACACACACACACACAAACAAATGTATACAAATACTAAAGTTAAATTTACAATAATAAATGAATTAAGGTTACTTATAATGTACTAAAACATAGGCAAAGCTAAAACAATACAAACTGATATTTAAATTAGTGTGTGCTTTTGTATGTAGGCTACACTTAAACTTCCATTTCAATGTGGTGCCCTCTTTTACTTGATAAATATTGTATTATACTTTTTCTGGGTGCACAAACATATGTGCCCTTTACATTGTCAAAGATTCTTTTCATACCATCTACTAGAATGGTTTAGTAAAAGGATATAGGCAAAAGATGGTAAATTTTAAAACATAAGTGATATTTTTCTTTTAAAACATTTATGTTAAATAAATTCAAATTTCATTTTCTTACAGTCAAATGATATGTTTTCTATAGTCAATTATTCATCTCTCTGATAAAAAGAAACACTCTGATTAAACTATAATTAGAATGTTTAATTTAAAAATCAAGTTTTTTCATTTGTAATCATGTATTTAGTTTAATATTTAATAGTTTTAGGGTATGTGAAAGATCATGTGTGGCCAAACTATGGCCTTAAGTGACAATAAAACTTTGCACATCATTGTTTGTCAAATTGACATGAAATTTTGAAATAATTATGCCGAGAGGTGTTCTATACAATGGCAACACAAATGCCCAGCATAGGAATATGCCCAGATTCCTTGTCAATAAAAAAGAAAGGAAAGCCATTACACAATAATTTAATTAAAAATAATTTAATAAATTCATTTAAATAATTATGCTACTGATAGCAAGAGTAAGCAGTGACAATAACTGCCGCTGAGGTGGGCTATGCAGGGGGCATTTCATTCATTTAAATATTTTTTTGTGTTTTGAAGTATTAGCCATGCAAATATGCCATTTCAAACGTTTCTTTTTTTTTCTTTCAAGATGATCGAATTAAAGAATTCGAATATAACTCATGTAATGGCAGGAAGCTGGAAGGACAATTCTAATTCCTTATATATTATATCTGTCTCTCTTCTATTCTACAAAAGTCTCTTACCTTGCTCATTTATAGTGCATGAGGAGATCCGAAGGCAACATTTAAGCCAGGATAAAGTAATTATTGACTGTACAAGCCGTGAGTCAAGTAAGGTTGTGATTTAAATTTCTTCAACCATATTTCATTTGTAAATACTGGTCTTTCTTTCTGTGGCATATTCATATATGTTTGAATCGATATGTGTTTCAAGTTGTTGCTGATTCTTGCAATATATCCGTATATGTTTGAATCGATATGTGTTTCAAGTTGTTGCTGATTCTTGCAATATATCCATATATGTTTGAATCGATATGTGTTTGAAGCTGTTGTGGATTGTTGCAATATACTCTAAAAAAAAAAATCTTCCGCTCATTGTTGTATCTTAACTAATTCTTCTATTTTTCCTCTATGTTGCTGCATGAGTTGGTCATGGTCCCTTGATTTGATCTCTTAATGTTAAGTGCTTTTCTCAAGGCTTAGAGATCCCCAAGTACATAATCTCTTCTTGGACCATGTATGCATATTTTAAAAAAATATTTATCTTGAATGTTTTTTCCTTTACACCATATTTCTGATTGGATAATTTGAGACTTAGCAGCTTTTCTCATATTTGTGATAAATGGTATAATAGTTATCAACGAGTTTTGAGAAAAATGTTATTTCCATCTAGATTTTTAACTTTTTGAAATCAGAACAAGAAAAGTTAGTTAGCTTATTAGGCAATTGTTCTTATTCACCAGTTAAAAATACTAATTAAGTAATTTGATAACATTCTCATTACTCGTAACATTAAGAATAAAAAAAATAACAAAGTATGCAAGATTGATACAGGGGTGTACAGAAATTAGTAATTACAAAAATGTTGTTGCAATAATAAAAATCATGAGCACACAAATAACCTTATTAGCCATTGCTATGAATCTTTCATAATTTATTATATATAGTTCTTTGTTTACATAATAGAAACTTCCACATTAAAAAACATTTCCGTACTTTTTCTCATTTCAAAATTCTAAAAACTTTACTTTCCTTTTTCTTATTCTAATTTTTTTCAGACTTTCCTTTCCTTTCTCATTCTAAAATTCTAAAAACTTTCCTTTCCTTTTGCTCATTTCAAAATTCTATTTTATTTTTTCCCTCTCTACATAATTTTGGAAACTTTCTTTGTAAATAAAAGTAAAAATAAAAGAGTTTTTTAATGACAATTGTTGAAATCAAAAGTGCCTAAAATTTTAGTAAAAAGAAAAAAGAAAGTAGGAAACAACATTTTTTAATAGTTAAATTTAAAACAACCACCTAAAAACATGAAATATAATCTTTAGAGTAAACCAAATAGGCCCATCTTCTTTAAACATGTCATGGACTGTGTCTAAACCTTAATGGCTTCTATAATCTTCATTATTTTTGAGAATAAGTCAGGGAGCCTAATCATCTTTACCACAGAAAATCATGACTTTTGAACCAACATTTGTCATTCTTGCTTGCTCCTCTATTTTCCTCTATTTGTTACTATGTATGCTAAGAATTGAATCTGGTAAAATATTGCAAAAATGTTGTTGCAATAATAAAAATCATGAGCACACAAATAACCTTATTAGCCATTGCTATGAATCTTTCATAGTTTATATACAGTTCTTTGTTTGCATAATAGAAACTTCCAAATTAAAATAATAGAAACTTCCAAATTAAAAAACATTTCCTTCCTTTTTCTCATTTCAAAATTCTAAAAACTTTACTTTCCTTTTTCTCATTCTACTTTTTAAAAAACTTTCCTTTCCTTTCTCATTGTAAAATTCTAAAAACTTTCCTTTCCATTTGTTCATTTTAAAATTCTATTTTATATTTTTTCTCTCTACATAATTTTGGAAACTTTCTTTGTAAATAAAAGTAAAAATAAATGATTTTTTTAATGACAATTGTTGAAAACAAAAGTGGCTACAATTTTAGTAAAAAGAAAAAAGAAAGAAGGAAACAACATTTTTTAATAGTTAAATTTAAAACAACCACCTAAAAACATGAAATAAGTTTTTCCATACAAATTTTGCTTACATAATTTAAAGAAATAAAGAAATAAATAATTTTTTCTTATGAGTAATAAAATGATGTTACACATGGTCTTTATTTTTATATGATTAAAAAATGAGAAAATAAAGGATATGTAAAAAGTTCTAGGTATAGATAATATTAAATGTTATAATACTAAGCAATTTATTATAATGTTAATTATATTTGAAAAAATATTTGTAATGTTTTCATTAAGATATTTGGGGTGTTAAGGTATTTGAGTGTAAGACCCTCAAGGATTCGGTACATCGAGCTATCCTGGTAGAGAAGAGTGTCAACTTTGGGCAAGAGGGATTTGTGGGAGCACCTACTATAGTAGGATGTAAGGGCAACCACAACTCCGGCGGAATCAGGAAGACTCCATTCCCTAGGAGGAATCAGCATTCTCAACAGCAGCCTCAGCAGCATAAGGAATTTTACCCTCAAGCACAGAGTGGTGGCAGTGGATCCAACTCTAGGATCAATCGCAATGCTCAACGTAATAAATAGAATCAGCAATCTCGGCCTGCATAGAGCAGCCAGTCTTTTTCTAGCAGGGGTAGCCACCAGTGGTTGAATGCACCACATATAGGGAGAGGATCTGGTAGAGGCACAGGATGTTATTCATGTGGACAGATTGGTCATATTGCAGCATACTGCCCACAGCGAGCGTCTCAGTATTCAGGACCTAGGCCAGCAGCATTTGAGCCTACAGTCGGAAATGTAGGTGGATCTCATAGAGTATTTGCAGTGGTGGATCACCATCTGGTAGACCATTAGGGGATAGTAGTTGAGACTATAGGAGCTATCCGAGGTACACCTCTCTCTGTATTATTTGATTCAGGTGCTACAGATTCTTTCATTTCTCCATCTCTAGTTGATAAGTGTAAGCTGGAGTCAGTTAAGCAAGATCATGGTTGGCAAGTGGAACTAGCCTCAGGTGCTAAAGTTTCCATAGATTTTGTAGTTCATAAGTGTGGACTTAGCATAGGAGGGTTTGAGACTTCAGTTGATTTTCGAGTTATTCCTCTTGGATCCTACGATGTGGTCTTAGGTATGGATTGGCTTGGCTCTCATAGGGCTAGTATAGATTGTAGAAAGAAGACCATTATGTGTCAGGATGACCAAGGGAAGGATGTTAAGATTGTGGGGATACCGAGGCCTATATCCCTACAGATGATCTCTGCTATGCAACTAAAGCAAAGCTTTCGTAAGGGATGTCAGGTATTTGTCATTACGGTAAATGAGCTAGATGAAGAAGACTCTACGAGGAAGACCCTAGATCACCCTATTTTACAGGAGTATGCTTATGTCTTTCCGAGTGAGATTCCAGGCATGCCTCTGAAGAGAGACATTGATTTTAGCATTGAGCTCACTCCAGGAGCGGAACCTATCTCTAGAGCTCCTTACCGTATGACCACTCAGGAGTTAAGTGAGTTGCATTTGCAGTTAGAGGAACTTTTGGCCAAGGGTATTATTCAACCTAGTGTATCACCATGGGGAGCTCCAGTTCTCTTCGTGAAGAAGAAGGATGGTTCTTTGTGCCTTTACATTGATTACAGAATGTTGAATAAGATGACAATAAAGAACAGGTATCCTTTACCAAGGATTGATGATTTATTTGATCAGACCAAGGGGGCTACAACGTTCTCTAAGATTGATCTTAAGTCAGGATACCATCAACTTTGCATCAAGGAGGCAGATATTTAAGACTGCGTTTCGAACTCGCTATGGGCATTATGAGTTCACAGTGGTACCCTTTGGACTGATGAACGCTCCATCAGTTTTCATATGCTTAATGAATGGGGTGTTCCGTTCCTATCTTGATAGATTTGTTCTTGTGTTCCTCGATGATATTCTGATATATTCTAGGTCCCAAAAGGAACATGAGGAACATTTGAGTTTAGTTTTGCAGTGCTTGAGAGATAATCAACTTTATGCCAATGCGGCAAAGTGTGATTTCTTTCAATCAGAGATATAGTATTTGGGATACGTTATTTCAGGTGAAGGTATCTCTGTAGACCCAGCGAAGATTCAGGCAATAGTAGATTTTCCTACACCCACTACTGTGTCAAAGATTCGTAGTTTCATGGGTCTAGCTGGGTATTATCGCAGATTTGTTCAAAACTTCTCCAGAATAGCACACCCTATTATCTCCCTTCAGAGGAAAAGAAAGAAGTTTCTTTGGACAGAAAAATGTGTAGAAGCATTTCAAAAACTCAAGGAGCTTCTGACTAGTGCACCGATCTTAGCAGTACCTGATCTAGAAGATGATTTCATGGTGTGTATGGATGCTTCCCTTGAGGGTATTGGAGCAGTTCTAATGCAGAATGGTCGAGTGATTGCATATGAATCACGCAAACTCAAGGATCATGAGTTGAATTATCCTACACATGACCTTGAGTTAGCCGCAGTAGTTCATGCCTTAGTGAGATGGAGACATTTCTCGTTGGGACACAGATTTGAACTACATAGCGATCATCGTAGTCTTCAGTACATATTCACGTAGCCTAATCTGAATGCTAGGCAAAGGCGTTGAATGGAGTTTTTGTGCGAGTATGACTTTGAGGTAAAGTATATCCAGGGGAAGGAGAATGTTGTAGATGATGCTTTGAGTCGCAGGAAACATGTGATATCATCTATGACTCTTAGTGTCGATTTGAGGTGTCAGATACTTCAGGCACTCCCCACTGATTCATGGTATCTGGAGATGTGCAGTGAGATCAATTCAGGGAGACCATTGGAGGGTAAGTTTTCAGGCTATGTCCTAGAGTCAAATGGCCTTTTGAGACATTTAGGAAGGATCTATGTGCCGCTACTGGATGAGTTTCACATATTGATCCTATCAGAGGCCCATCGTGCACCTTACTCGGCACATCCAGGTGTCAAGAAGATGCATGCAGATTTGCGACGTTTATTCTATTGGTCCGGGATGAAGCGCAACATTGCTGATTTTGTGGCTAGATGTCTTGAGTGTCAGAGAGTCAAGGCAGAACACCAGCATTCGGCATGACTTTTGCAACTGAATCTTATACCTTCATGGAAGTGGGACATCATCTCTATGGATTTCATAGTAGTATTACCTATGACTCTTCATCGTCATGATGCTATCATGGTCACCGTTGACCAGTTGACCAAGGTGGCACATTTTGCACCAATCAGGTCTTCCTACACTGCATCTTCAGTAGCTAATGTCTTCATGCGTGACATTGTGAGACTACATGGTATTCCCCGAAAGATCATTTCGGATAGGGATCATGTTTTCACTTCCGCATTTTGGACATCACTACAGCATGATCTTGGAGCGCAGTTGAATTTTAGTTCAGCATATCACCCTGAGACAGATGGGCAAATAGAGAGAGTGAATCAGGTTCTCGAAGATATGTTGAGGATGTACGTGATGGATAGGCAGACTCATTGGGAGGACTATCTCTACCTAGTGTTTGCCTACAACAACGGGTATCACAGTTCTATTAGCATGGCACCTTTCCAAGCCTTATATGGGTGGCCTTGTCGTACACCTTTGAGTTGGGATAGCCTTGAGGATCGCATCTTGTTGGGTCCAGAGATGCTTCGTGACATGGAGCAATAGGTGGTGCGTATTTGAGAGCACTTGACAATGGCATAGGATAGGTAGAAGAAGTATGCTGATGCACATAGGACAGATAAGCAATTTTTTGTAGGAGAGAAGGTTTTCTTGAGAGTGCATCCGCGAAAGAGTCCAATCCGTTATGGAAAGGGCTCAAAGCTAGCACTTCACTTTGTGGGACCATTCGATATTCTTGAGAGGATTGGTCTAGTTGCCTATCGTCTGGCTTTACCGCCTAGCCTTGCTCGCATTCACGATGTTTTCCATGTTTCAATACTTAGACAATATATCCTTGATGTTGTACATATTCTTGATTGGAATACATTGCAGGTAGAGGACGGGCAGCTGGCTTTGGAGCCAATTCGTATTCTGGAGTAGCGGGAGTTGACCCTCAGGGGTCAAACCATAGAGCAGGTAAGGGTCCAATGGGACCCTACTGATGACTCTTCAGCTACATGGGAGGATGCATCTAGATTATGGGATTTATACCCCTATTTGTTTATAGGCTTCCAAGAGTAAGCCTAAATCTAGGGGGGTGGATGTAGTGCCTGCCCTAGTCTACATTTTTGAGCTACATTTCTAATATCATTGCCAAACTCTTTTAGGCCAATTTATGTTTGATGATTAGTATTATTATTTTAGAGATTATCAGATGATGTTTACACTCAGTTTATTATATGATGAGATTACTTGGTACTCTATATTTCATGCATGTATGATGATTATTCAATGGTTTCGAATATCAATGATGATTAGTTAGATGGTTTATTATTCCATGTGCTTCTTATGGATGCTTACCCCATACTACATGTGTATGGTGTGCGTGTTGTTTTATTTATGTATGGTGTTTCTGATATGGTTAAGGAAGGGAGTCATAGTCACCTGCTAGTTGAGATCTACATGATGCACCACTTCCTGCCATTTTCTGTTTAGCTTAGAATATTGTATTTGTACATGCGTGGATTTTATGCAGGTTACAGGTACCGGGTATCGACTTCCCTGAATTGTCAGGATGAGCGTACCTTATCGCACTGTCTCAATGGTAAGAAAGGGGAGATAAACTCTTAAGTCCAATTCCTAAACCCTTTAGCCAATTGTCCTAATTGATAATTAGGACAAGTATCTGAGTTAAGTACCCTTTGAATGCATCAAATGATGTAATTTCGGGATTATAACCTTTTTGTTTTGATTTAGTATATGCTTTTCTATGTAGGGTTTTCGTATGTTGTTATATGAGTCCTTGATGTGTTTTCTATTAATTAAGTCTAATTAAAAAGATTAATTAATGATTTAATTTAATAGAGAATTATTATGATATCTTTAATATTTAATTAATTGAGAAATTAATTAAATAAAAGAATTAAATTTGGAGATTAAAGTTCAAAGATAAATTTAGAACAGGATAATATTTATTTAATTTAATTATAATATATTTGGAGTTCATTTTTAAATAAATGCTAAATATTATTGTTATTTAAATTAATTAAATATGTTATCAATTAAGTTCTAAAATAAATTAAAAGTTGAAAGATATTAAATTATTAAGAATTCTAGATCGCATGATCTAAGCATGAGTTTAAATATGAGAATTAAATTAAAATATTAAATTATAGAAATTAATAATGTTATTTTAATTTCTTAAAAGTGCACATAAGATTAAAGTAATAAATTAATTTAAAATAGAAGTCAAGTAGAATATTAAATAAATTTATTTAATAAATCAACTTAATGTGCATGGAAGTTGAATGCAAAAGAATAAGAAAAGATAATAAAGGTTAATTTGGAGTTAACTGAGTTGTGCAAAGAGTCTTCTCGGGTAAATGCACAATTAGTGCCCCGATTTGAGGAGAAATTGCTTATCACAACTTTGGGGGTTCATTTTTGATATATGAAGTTGGACGGGAATTTTTGGGGAGACAACTTTTGGAAGCGAATTTCAGAAAGCGAATACCAAAGAAAGATTTTCAGAAGAAGATTATTGAGAGGAGCGAATTCTCTTACAGTTCTTGGAGATTCCATATTAGCATCAGGATCAAGTAGGGTCTTGTGTTTTTTATTATCGATTAATACGCAATTATCCTTTCCTGTCTTCTTCGTGTCTTGGGGTTGTAAATCTGAAATTCTCTGTGAGGAATACTTAAACATTACGATATTGGAATTTATCAGATGCTTGTTTATAAACTTCTGTATAGATGAGATTTAAATGGGAAGGGTTGAATCTAATACCGAAATTCTAGATTAGATGTTTGGATGGTTGACTTTATTTCTATACCAATATATAAAAAAAATGAAAAAAAATAGAGGCAATTCTTTAATATATATTTATACATTTATATATATTAAAGAGGATTTGAATTAGTATATTTATAAATCTATATATTTATATATGCATATTTATATTTAAACAAAATTAAATTTCAATAAAAAAAATATATTATATAAAACAAAAAAAAATTGTTTTAGTGGGGGGGAGGGAATCACCCTGTACCCACCCCCACTGTCGGCAGGCCGACAGTACCTGCATCGCAGGTACTGCAACGGCAGGTATAGAGTACCTGCTGCCGCAGGCCTGCGATCGCAGGCCTACGGCAGACAGCAGAGGTCTCTTCAGCTGACGGGCTATAAACGTATGTTTAAATATGTTTTTTTTTTTGTTTTTTTTTTTTTTTTATATAATTTTTATAATTTATAAAAACAAATTTTATTATTATTTAAAATTTTTAATTAATAAATTTTTAATATATATATATATATTTTTTCAATTAATAAATATTTTAATTTTTATTAATATTTAATAATTAAATAATAATGCATTTAACACAGTTTGTAAATATTAATTTATTAATAATTTTGGTTAAATATTAATAAATTAACAATTAATGGATAGATTAAAATAAGTAATTAGATCAAATGATTATTGATTAATTTAATTAAAATTAGTTTAATTAAATTTAATTAATAATGAATATTATCTGATTAAATAGTAGATTTGGAAGATTGACTTAATGGAAGTTATTATAGAAATGGGTTAATCATAAGGGGTAGATATGAAAACTTTGTTACTTGAAATTCGACATTAAACTGAAACATAAACCTTACCTTAACTCAATAATATACTTTCAAATCCAATCTCTGAGACTTTGATGTTGTCTTTGTGCTTTGAATGTTATGGGGTTGGTTTAGCGTTGACCCGTTTAGGTTGTTACCAGAGGCTCGGGGTTGTGAATGTGATGTCATGATGATTTGGTCTCGATCTTTCTTAACCCGACCATGGTAATGTAATGAAGTGCTCTATGACATGATTGTGTTTACTGTTTGTTATTGCTTTCTAGTTTCCTTGTGTGAAGCTGAGGTGCATGTATTTAAGATACCTAACTTAACCATTTTTGAGTCTCGATCAGTTATTTTTGATAACCATTTTTGAGTCTCGATCTGTTATACTTGGATTGCTTTTCAGTTGCTTGAAAGGACTAAAGTGTTTGTTATGTTCTTGATGATGTCATGTGTTGACTTGACCATTTTGGAGTCTTCAATCAGTATTGTAATTTACTATTGGGATACTTTCTGGTTGCTCATTGGAGAACCATTGGATTTTGTGACTTATCATTGATTGCCTTTAGTTGCTGATAGAGAACTGTCGTGATCATATGATTACTATTTGATATTATCTGTTGCTCATGAAGAACTGATATAATTTTGTGACTTATCCTTTTATGATGTGTTTTCAGTTGCTTGTATAGGACTGATGTGGTTTTATTATGATTCTTTGATTTATGATTTCATGAGCCTAGGGTAGGTTATCTACGTGTAGAGTCGGGAAGTGGCTTGTAATGGGGGTCGGAGCCCTAAGAGGCTTCCTTGAGAAACCCATTGTAAGTCATTTTTAATAAGTGAAAACATTTACAGTAAATGAGAGAAAATGAACCTAACAAGATAATTGTATGTTCTCTCCCATGCCTTGAGTGCTAGTACAGACTAGGATGGGGTAGAGAGAATGCTTGGTTACGACCTTGCATTCCATAGTAGACCTCGTCAGTACGAGAGGATACTAGTGGCCGCAAGATCAGTAGGGACCCAAGATTCCTAAGGGATTGCTCGGGTAACTTCTACATGAATTTTGCGATGACACTTTCCCACTTGCATATTAGGTTTCCTACATGTCTTGTGGTACCTCTGGGATTTAGATGTCAATCTTTTTAGGAACCCTTGAGTTAGCATACTTATAGGATTTCCTGGACTTAGAGAGTATTTATGATTATAGGTTTTGTTATCCTATTTGGGACTTGAGACTATCTCCTCAGCGCGGTGAGAGTGGACCATTTAGGTTCCACGCGGTCGGGTGGTAGTGCTTTTACTCTTACCATTGAGATCCGTTCCGTGGTCACCGTGGCTGGATTTTTCGTGATTGGCAATTACCTTCACTATATTCTTGGATTATTATGATGGATGGTTAGATTTTATGATAGATGTTTTATCATTATGGAAGTATTGATGTATCATGTATGGTGGATGATTTTATTTATTTTACTGTACTTTGTATCATGGATTTGAGGATGATGTATCTTTATCTTTACATATGTATATTCTTTTAAGCCTTTCATACCCTGTGACTTGTACAGTGGATGATTGGGCATTCCAAATTAATTTGCCGAGAGGCATTCGGAACAAATGTATATTATGGACATGGGACTTTCTAATTATTCTTTCATATGTATGTGATAGTTGTTAGACTTAGAATTAATTAAATTTAAACGTGACTCAACATCTTGGGATCTTTAAGAAATGTAACTTACAATGTATCTTGTCGATAATTACATGTTATTGCTTCCGCTACTATGTGTTTGATGTGTATGTTATACTTTCTTACTTTAAAAAAAAAATGTTTAGCAAACTTAGTGAAACTTTAGGGTAATTCTTTTAGATCCCTTGGCGGTGCGTTATAGCCATCTATAGGTGCATCACCTATCAATGAGTATGTCACATCTGGGTTGTTGGATATGGCTTTCCCAACATTGCTTCTAGATGGAAGATGTGATTGGTTACAGCCTAGAATGAAGTGGGTATACTTGCATGAATTTGTAAAGTATTTGATCAAATATAGGGATCATCGCTTTGGAAAACATCCAAGGTTTAGGTATTTTGTGTAGAACATGGTAATGAGACATCACACACAAAGTTCAGCATCTATTTTTGCAAAAAGGAGCTTTCAGGAAATGCCAATAACTATTCATGAATTGCATGAACATATGGAAAATATGCCTCGCAATAATCTCGCAGATAGGCTAATGCGATTTGGAACAAGTCTAAGAGGAACAAGATCATATTGGGCAAAATGTAAACCATAATTAACTGACATGCTTGACCAACTTGTCACACCTATAATTTTCTTCACATTAAGTGCAGCGGATATGCAATGGCCTGATTTACATGCACTAATGCCTGGTTCAGCACCTACTAATCCATGAGAGGCTCAAAGATGGAGAAGGCAGAATATCATCGACTATCTGCCTATTGTCACTTATTACATGCACTTAAGGAATACAGTGTTCAGGAAAGAAATACTTGAAAAAGGTATGAAAGTAAAGGGCTTTTGGTGCAGATATGAGTGGAAACATCATGGTTCACCTTATGTTCATGGCTTCTTATGGCTCGAAGTGGCACCAAATATGGACACTATTAATTGGTCAAATGAGGATGAACGAAAATGTGCTGAGAGATATTTTGATTCCATGGTTCATGCTTGGAATCCTAGAGATGATCCACATTAAAGAAACATAAATGTAAGTTTCATATTATAAATGAGTTAAATATTAATATGTGTTTCTCACCTCTATCCAATAGAATAATCTATGAATTATCATTTATAGGTTTTCCAGAATTTTGGTGAGCATCCATGCCTGAAGCATACAATGCAACTAGCTAAGATGGATATAGACCATGATTATGAACAGATACTCAATTGTGTTGAGAGACATACTGTTTGTAAGGAGGGAGCATGCCTTCATAAAAAAAGAGGAAGAATAATTTGCAGGTTAATCAAAATTTTAAAAAATTATATATAAATTTTCTATTTCACATTTTTTAACAAGTTGGGTTAACTACATATGTATTCACCAATGTTTCAGGTATAATGCTCCTTGGCAATTAAATTTGGAGGGATCAAAGTTATATGCCGATGCAAAATCGGGTGAGAAAAAATTTGAACTGACAAGAAATGATGACAGAGTTAATACACACAATCGATACATACTGCAATTGTGGAGGGCTAATGTTGAAGTGCAATCTGTCCTTTCAAGACATGCAGTTATCAAGTATATTGCAAAGTATGCAGCAAAAGTAGAGAGAACCTCTGAAACATATCAACAAATGTTGATGCCTCTTTCAAATCTTGAAAATCCTAATGATTTAGCATCACGGACATATAGAAAGCTTTTAACAGAGACAGTTATAGAAAGAGATATTGGAGCTCAAGAAACATGCCATATGTTATTAGAACTTCTGTTGGTGGAGTGTAGTAGAAATTTTTTTAATCTAAATGTCTCACGTGAAGTTTTAAAACCTGTGGTAATCAATGATGATAGATATGAGGAAGAACTCACAAAATCTTTTGTTGATGGTTATAAGACAAGACCACTTTGTATGGAAGGTATTAGTTTGATTGATGCAGTAAGGTCCTGGTTATATAATCCTAAAAGAAGAGGAGATAATAAATGGGGGCCAAGAAAGAAAGCAACTATTGTTAGAGTTTTTCCTAGGTATTTTTCTATTCCTCCACAAGATTCTGATAAGTGGGTGAATTTTTGTTTGTCTGAATTGTTACTATACAAACCTTTTCGTAATGTTGAGAGAGACATTGGTCATGATGATGATACTATAGTAGCAAATTGGGACTCCCTCAATTATAATCCTTGGCATGTTCGAAGGCAAGAACATGCACAAAATAATGAACCTTCAAGTGATTCAGAGACAAAAGATAATGGAGCCATTCAGGAAAATACTACAAAACATGAGCAGGAAATAATATCTATGTTACATTGTGGTCAACATATCCTAGTTTCTGAAATTGACATGTTGGAGAGAAGATATATTGATAGAAATACAAATTGGTGTAGTGGATATCAAAGTGAAGAGGAGACAATCTGAGCAATAAATTTCATACCTGAAATGAAAAGGCATGGATTTCTTATGTATGATGACATTCCATAGTGTATCAACTTTACAACTCTTAGTCACAAGCAACAAAAGGAAGTCAACATTATTTTGACACACTACCATAGCAATCAAGTGGGAAATCCTTTGTTTATGATAATTCAATGAACAACGGGAACGGGAAAATCTTATCTAATTGGTTCCATCAATCAATCTTTCCAAATGGCATCGATGAAAAATCCTTCTCCTCTTCTATTTCTTGCACCAACTGGAGTTGCAGCTTTCAATATAGGAGCATCTACAATTCATTCAAAGTTGCGAATTCCAATTACAGATTTTTCCCAACTACAAGGGACAAGACATACAAGCTTTCAACAAGAGATGGAAAATATGAAATATATTTTGATTGATGAAATGAGCTTCATTGGCCAGAACATGCTGGAAAATATAGATAGTTGACTTAGACAAGCTTTCCCACATAAAGAAGACATAAGCTTTGGAGGTATCCCTTTCCGTACATCACATGGTGTTATTAATGTCTTCTAATTCTTATTAAGATTGGTCATATAGAATACATATCTTTTGATTTTACATTATATATGTAACTAAAAATTTTGCAACTATCTTTCAGGTGTATCTATAATTTTGGTTGGTGATTTGGGGCAATTACCTCCTATTAATGATAGACTAGGATACGATAGCAATAGGCGAGCAAAGTTATTATGGTAGGCATTCAAGACAGTGGTTACACTAGATAAAGTATTTAGGCAAGATGGAGAAAATATCTAACAACAAAGATTTCGTCAGCTTCTCACAAATGTGAGAGATGCGAATCCACAAATAGATGACTGGAACTTGCTTATGACATGAACACCTATAAGATTAGATGTTGCAAGAAATGATGAGTTTGATAGGGTAGTGCATTTATTCTCTACAAATGACAATGTTCGTAACCATAAAATGAGGATGTTGTATTCTTTAAGACATCCAGTTGCACGTAGCCTTGCAACCAAGTCAAGGAATTGTAATGGAAATGAAGATTTATCAAGTGAGGAACTTGATACAGAGTTATTGATTAGTAACAATGCAAGAGTAATGTTGACTGCAAATCTATGGATAGAAGCTAGTCTTGTGAATGGATCATTGGGATATATCAGAAATATTGTCTACAAACTAGGAACTACTCCACCTGAGCCACCATCATATGTTACATTTGAATTTGACAATTACTCTAAAGTACCATTTGATGATCACCATCCAAACATAATACCAATCGCACCATTGCAAAGGGGTAGGACTTTCCAACTACCATTAAGGTTGGCATGGGCATTGACTATTCAAAAATCTCAAGAGCTAACTCTTTCAAAAGCCACAATTGACTTAGGTCCAAGAGAAAGACCAGGATTGACATTTGTGGGGATATCTCGTGTTAAGTCACTAGAAGGTTTGAGGATTATGCCACCCTTTACATATGACCATTATGAGAAAATGAAAAGTGGGAAACAACTTTCAAAGAGAAAAGTAGAAGAATGTAGACTGAGAAGTCTTGAAAATCATTGATGTTTTGAAACATATTATTTAATAATAAAGCTTTATTTTTTCTACTACATTATGTGATCATCATCATCAACTATTATGTTGTTATTCTTATTATGCACATTGATAGTTCATATTGCACAGTAAATGAAAATTATAATTTGATATGCTCAATCTGACACGACAACCTTTTTATTTGCACATTTTAATGCTTGCAAGTACCATTATGCTGAAATTTTATTATACTAATTCTCTAATTCATAAATTTAACTATGCTCATCAATTGGGTCCACAAATTAAGTTTATAATATTATTTCAAATTATAAAGGCATTCTTCAATTCAAATAAATCATAATGTTTTTGCTTCATTACTTTCAACCAATACATTGCTACTCAATATTTTAAATCTATGTTTTTCTATTCTTCACTATCCATGAATGGTCATAATATTACCATGTTTCAATACCCAAAGTTTCATTACAAATTTTAATACAATTTGGTTTTATATTCATTTTCTCCACAATTGATTGTACTAAGTGACCTGTTCTATTTCTTCAAGACCATTATTGATATAAAATATTTATCCCTCTCATTAAGTATACATTTGTTCTATTTTTTTAAATTGGTGATAATGCTTTCTAAATTATTTTCCATGTTTTTTTTTAGCCATGGAAGCCTCTGATAGATAGTCAAGCATTGTTGACATGACCCCAACTTCTTCAGTAGACTCAAATCATTTTTATGAGATAGAGTTTCAAAAGTGTGCATGAATAATTAAACAGTGTTGTACAACTATGGTAAAAGCTCTTGAGAATGCAGCTTTATCTATTGATCATGTACAAGAGATAGAGATAATGGATATGGAAGATGTTGCGAAATATGTACGCAACACATCTACAAAAGTAGATGCATTTCCATCCATGATGAAAGAGGTCTATGATGATCATATTACGAACAAAGGCCGTAATACAATTTTAATTTTGAAGAATATGTGATGTACTTACATCATTATGGAGAACTATACACATGGTCCATATGATGATTTCACAATTTTTAGTATTTCACTTATTACTTTATCTAGAGAATTGTACTAGGAGATGTTGTTCTCCTTTCATCTATGTATTGAAAAAATAAATAAACAATTTAACTTCTTAGCTCAAATTCTTCTCAACTATACTTGCAAATATTTCAAATCTTTTTCCTTCACCTTTGTGTTTGTATTATTAAAACAAAATATTCATTTTATACTCATTTTAAGTGCACTCATTACCTCAATAAAATTTAGTAGTCCTTGATTGTACACTATTCATGCTAACCATAATTAACACTAATCAATTCTCTATTTATAAATGTAACTATTAAAGTTATAAAACAACATAAGGAACATTGTAATCCTTATATTGCTCTGTTATGGTAAGAGGCATGTGTAAGGAGAACAAGTTGCTCTCCTAAATGTAACTTTAAACATAACAACAATCATAATTCTAACCGTGGTCCTACTTTTCCCCTAACCATAATTCTAATGCTTTGTCTACCCGTAACTCAAACTATAAGCCTAATTGCAACTTAGAATTTAACCCTAACTCATATTTTAACCCTCACCCTAACCCTTACCCTGACCCTAACCCTTTCTCTACCAATATCTTTAATTCTAACCCTAACCCTACCCCTACCCCTACCCCTACCTCTAACACTAACATTAATTGTACCTTTAACCATTGTCCTACTTTTTGCCTAACCTAATCCTAATTCTGATTTTGACTCTAATTCTAACTCATATTCTAACCATAAACTGAAACCTAACCTTAACCTTAACCTTATCTCTAACCCTAACCTTAATACTAACACTAACCCTAACCCTACCCCTACCCCTAACTCTAACTCTAAATATAACTCTATCATAATTATAATATAGCCCTAACCCTAACCCTAACTTTATGCTGACTAAAATTGTAACCCTAACTCAAACCCATACCTTAACCTTAACCCTGATGTAACTCTATATATATCACTAACTCAATATATAAACCTAACTCTAACCATAACTCATAATCTAACCCTTTCTCTACCCCTTTGTCTAACTCCACCCATAATCATAACTGTAACCCTATTGCACCCCTTATTCTAACTATGAATCTAACTCTACCATAATTTTACTTTAATATTAACCCTACCTCTAACCCTAAATCTATCCTTAAACTTGACTTAAAACTCTAACCTTAACCCTAACTCTAACATTAACCCTAATTCAAACCCTACTTGTAATATTAAATCTATTTGTAACTCTATATCTAACTATAACCCTAACTCAAACTATAACCCTAACTCTAACCTTAAGTCAAACTCATGCTCTAACCCTTAACTTGACCCTATCCTCGACCATAACCCTAACCCTAACCCTAACTCTAATCCTAACCTTAAGCGTAACTCTAATCCTATCACTAACCTTAAGCTTACTCCTACCCCTACCTCTAACTGTAAATCTAACTCTCCCATATCCAGACTTTAACCCTAATCCTAACCCTAACTCTAACCTTGACCCTAACTCAAACCCTTACGCTAACTTTGACCCTGATGCTACCTCTATATATAACACTATCTCTATATAAACATAACCCTAACAATAACCTTATGCCTAACCCTTTCTTTATCTCTAACCCTAACCCTAACCCTGATTGTAACCCTACCCGTACCTCTAATTATAGCCTTGAATCTAACTCTACCATAATTGGACTTTAACCCTAACAATTATTTTAACTCCAACCCTAACCCTAACCATGACTGTAAGCCTACCGCTACCTCTAATTGTAGGCCTAAATCTAACTCTACCATAAATGGACTTTAACTCTAACCCTAACAATTATTTTAACCCTAAAACTATCCCTAACTTTAACCCTTTGTATACAGCTATCTCTAACCCTGACCCTAACTCTAATTCTAACCCTAACACTAACCTAAACCTTACCCCAACCATACCCATAACTCTAACCCTAACTCTAACTCTAACTATAAATCTAACTCTACCATAATTAGACTCTAATCCTAACTGCATCCCTTAGTTTAATCTTGACTAAAACCCTAACCCTAACTCTATCCTTAACCCAAACTCAAAACTCTAACCCTAACCTTAACCCTTACTTTAATCTTCACTCAAATCCTAACCCTAACTCTAACCTTAACCCTGATTCAAAACTCAAACCCAAACCTTAACCCTTACTTAAATCTTCACTAAAAACCTAACCCTTATTTTAACTCTAATTCTAACTCTACCTCAACCCTAACTCTAATTCTAACCCTAACCCTAACAATAATAGTAACCTAAACCCTAATTCTTACCATTGTCCTTACCCTAACCCTAACACTAACACACTCTAATTCTAAAGCTAACCCTAACTCTAACCCTAAGAATAGTCGTAATCCTAAAATAGCCCTTGCCCTAGCCCTAACCCTAACTCTAACTCTAATTAAAATCCTAACTCTAACCCTAACAATAACTCTAACCCTAACCGTATTTCTAACCCTAACCGTAACCCTAACTCTACTCTTCAATATAACGATTTACCTAACAATATTCTTAAAATAAAACTCAATTAAACTGATAAGAATTTTTAAAAAAATGTTGAATAATTTTATACTACTACTATTTTATAGTAAGTTTATACAACTATATTTAAAAATAAATAAATAAATCAATACTAACCTTATCAAAAATAGAAAAATAAAAAAATACTTTTCTGGTTGCGCCACGACTACCACTAGCTTATATATACATATATATATTTCATCGAGAGTAATCGTTCTTGAGCGCCTATTTTCATTTTCGTAAATCCCAACTGTGATTAAAATAACCTTGGGATTAAATGAAAATAGGTGCCTCAAGAATGATTACTCTCGGCGTAATATATATATATATATATATATATATATATATATATATATATATATATATATATATATATATATATATATATATATATATATAAGCTAGTTATAAAGATTATTTCAAAAAATTGTAAGAATATAATCAATAGAAAACTGAATTTAGTTTTTAAACTACCAACCCTTTTCTAAAATAAATTAATTTGATTCATCATAATTTTGTATTCAATGAAGTAGTACAATTTTTTGAGAAAAATAAAAAGAAGGTGTGTGTCTAACCACCTTAATCATAATCAAATGATAACATCTTTGAATAAGATTTTAGATTTAAGAAGTAGCCACATGCCCAGATGTGGTGTATATTTTTTTAAAATTTTATTCAAAGTAATTATTTATGAATTTTTTGCTACAATAGTATTTGAATAAAAAAATCCCATGTATGGCCACCTTAACTCATTCAAAACTTTACAAGTTTCAAATTGATTTATTCTTTCCTCATGTTAGGAAAATCATAGAATGTGATGCATCATTCATATCTCAAAATGGTCATAGCTTTTGAGAGATTCTTTTCTAAAAAATTAGTATGTCCACCAACTCTTTGTAGATAACTCTATTAGAAAATAAGTAATAAATACATAGTGAACTCATATTTTGATAGCAAATATATTAATGGAATTATGAGTACATACTTACTAAACCCTTTTTATTTCATCAAATTTGGATTTAAAATGATTTTTTTTCATATCACCAATTTTTGGCCCTTCATGATCCTATACATACACTTTAATCTTAATTTAATTTTTATAATTAGATGTGAAATAAATTTGTAGACACTTTTTAATGATTGATAAGAATTTTTATTAATGACAATATTTTTCTCACTTTAAAAATAGATCCTATATTATATTTGAAAGATCAAAATAAATATCACTATAATATTGTCACTTAAATAAATTTAGTTAATATAAATTATTAAATTAATGATGATATAGTTTTTTCACATTAGAAGAATGTCTTTTAAGGACATTGTTTGATTTTTAAAATTGAAGTTTCAATTTGTTTTCATAAGAAAGATAGGTTTTACAAGGCTCTTGAAACCCAAAAGTTTTTACATAACATAGGGTTGTAAAAAAATTGAAACAAGCCCATAAATAATACTACAGCCAACGGAAAGGCTAGAACTAAAAATAGGCCAAAAGCCAAAGAAAAAACAAAAGAGACAAGGAAAACTAAAGACAGAACTAGATAAACCTTCACTTACTCCTCTGCCCTCCTATCAAGGTCCTACATGTAAAGTTTTTATTTGTTAATTACAATAGCAAGGAGCATATTATTTAGTTTGAAATCTTAATTTAATTTCTATAATAATATATGATATAAATATTGTATATAACTCTAATAAATAGCTGATAGGTCATTTTACGCAACACAAACTAATTTAATCAAGATTTTCTTAACAATTAATAATAAAATTAAAAATAAATAAATAAATGTATATGCATATACATATATATGTATATATACATATATACACATATATATACATATACATATGTATATATAAACATGTGTGTTTTTGTGTGCGCGCATGTATATATATAATTGTGTGCGTGTATATATAGATATATCAAAAAATGAAAGCATCCTTAAAATTCTAGTTAGTGCAACATTAAAAAATAATATGGTTGAAAAGTTCACAACGTTATCTTGCTAATATCATATTACACTTTATTGATGAATTGATGAAGTTCAAATTTAATTAAATCTAGATCACTTTATTATCTCTGTAACAACATATTTTATTTTGAAATGCGCTTATGTTGGGCTTTTAATTGTTCTATACACATTAATTTTCTTAAAATTAGATTACAATTATTTCTAGGGGTAGCTCACACAAATTTCATGTTTTTAAGATGTTTCCATTTATTAACATCAAAAAAATTCATATAGACATAAACAAATTATCAAAAAATGTCATGGTAAACTATGTGGTGTTAGATAAATTCTCACTAAAGTTATTTGAAAAATTCAACAAAAAATTATCTTTTTAGGGGAGCATAATAGATACTTGTTATGTTTCTCTACAAAGAAAACAAAACCATTCTTTGTGCTTCCCCTTTTTGAGAAAATTAACTTTAACCATTTTTAAAAATAGTACTTTAGAAACTAGATTCAAACCAATAGAACTCTTCTTCTTGTTGTAACATCAAATTTTGAGACTATCTTCAATTTCTTGTCAAAGTTTAGTGTTTGTTGAATTTTTTTTAAAAATGGTACTTGCATTTATATTTCTAGTGCCCCATCATTGTGTATACACCTAAACATATATGTTAGAGAATCAGAAACAACCATCTTAGGGGTTGAGATATCATCATCACCAAGAGATCGCCCATCTACTAGAATAGTTGAAGTACCTATTAAAGAAGAGAAATAATTTGAGAGTAAAATTCATCATGTATCAACTCTTTAACCTACCCATCCCAAGGCTTGTCCATCAATACCTGATGATGAATAGGAAAGGTTAAGATGAAACTGGAGAAGGAGACACAACCTATTTCATCTTATACCCCTAGACATCCCAAGGAACATAAATAATTATATTAGCATCTTATTCATTATTGATTGCCTCAACTTAGTCTTAGGTCTCCACACATTTTTCACAGGTTTTTTTACTCTGGGATTAGCCTTAGAAAGGTAAGATTTAGAACAATGACCTATTTAAAAAAATCAAAATAGGAAAAAGTGTTATATTCAAACTCCATAACTCGTGGCCAATTTCATAATTTAGATTTGAGATTAAAACCATCTATGACATTGGAAGATTGAGATATATTATATTAATGCCCAACCTACCATATGATGTTATGTGGAGCCTAATTAGAATTCAAGGCTAATTTTTCCCACTTTCGTCAGTGTAATTTCTCTCTAGATTTTTTTGCAAGGGTTTGGGGGTTGCATCCCCATGATGGGATCAAGGGCCAATGCCCCTTATAAGGTTAGGGGCAGTGCTCCTTGTGGGGTCCTAGGGTAGAGCCCTGGGTGTGCTTCCTTTCACAATATAGGGTGGGGTCAAGGGACAACCCCCCACAAAGCCAAAAAAAAAACCTTTATTATTATAAAATGAATTAGGATTTATTTTTGTATTGGACAACATATTATAGCCCTAATGTTGTAAGAAACATAAGTCTTTTATGAAATTTCTTAGGGTTAAGGATTTTATAATGTATGTGATTTAGTAGCTTCTTGTGGCTATATTTATTTGAGAGGGATTGTAGATTGTAATTTAGCTAAAACCACTAGATAATGATATGGGACTTGTTGGTTGGTAGATGTAGCCCAAGGATTGGGTGAATCACATTAAACATTGTGTGCTCTATTTTCTTATGTCTGGTTTATTCCTTTGTGATATTGGTTATATATGCATGCAATTCTTATTTATGTCTCTCTAATCCTAATACCATAAACCATTCTTCTCTATATGAGAAATAAGGAATTCATTATTACTAGCTTTCCAAACTAAGTTACAATGCCTCTACAAATGCCTTCATTAAAAATTCTAGAGGTAACTCATCTTATGAAACCCAAATATGTGACATTAGAAGTCCAGGATAATGAAGAAATACTAGGCTCCCAATGTATAAAAGCCAAGGAAACCTTGCCAAATGTATAGGATCCTCTAGCTAAGACTTCCAATAGATTTTGCAAGTGAATACAAAAGAAAATAAACCTTTAATAAAGTTAAATATGTCAACTTCCTATACTCTTCCATTTTCAAGAATCCCATAGACGAACTTTATCAACATTAGGTAGGGAATTCTCATGAGGTAGGCTACAAAAGTATCTATTGAATGCAACACAAGGGAAATGGCCTTCCAAGTTTTATTTTTTATTTGGAGCTGAAAAGGTTTGTCCAGGGTCTATTTTCATGATAGATTCCCTACAAGATAGAATAGAATGAACTGAAACCATACCAATTATCCCCACATCATTAATTTTTTATTTTCCTACCAATGAAATAGACCAAACCAAATGGGGATCTATAGTAGACATAGCAAAAAGATCCAACCCCACACCATCAAGCCACACACTAATAATCTTGGAGCTACTTTCTACTAAATCTGACTAAGCATAATCAAGACTACAATCAAAATCCCTAGAAGATTCCTTATATCCATCTATAGAACATCCATATTCCTCTATAACAACAGTGGCTCTATTTCTTTCTCATCCAAAATTTAAATTCTCTCTCTCTCTCTCTCTCTCTCTCCCATTACAGTGTACCATCTCTAGAGTTGGTATACATGAATCTTTACGTTATTAAATTCTACTACCTTCATTGACTCCTAAACAAACATCATTATTCATTTCCATATCTCTAAGGGGAATATGTTCATTAGGATTATATCAACATGACAAATATGGTATCTATATCTCTTAGATTTGTTTCTAGGTCTATTCATTTTTTTAGAGCTAAACTGACATTTCACAATTGAGGAAGTCTTTAACTCACTAATAAAAAAATGATAAAATAATTGATATTTAACAAGGTGATATAAAAATATGGTAGGCTGGTTAAGCCTGAGTCATAAATTTGATGGAATCGTTGATGGGTATGCATGTAGAAGTGGTGTTCAATTCAGCTTCTTATGGTTCTCAGTGACATGAAATTGAGAAAGGGTTCTTGGAATCAATTGTTGATATTAGCAAAGAGGGGTTGATCACAGGGGGCCATGGAGAAGATGATAGATGTGTCCCATAGCATCTCTAAGATCGGATTTGCTTACTAATGTAATTGTGCAATGATGTATGGTTTTCTTCCCAGTTCTAACTAACTTTTTATATTTTAATATATTTATTTATTAGTGAAAAGAAGGGGATATACAACTTATAGTAGATAGACATCTTTTTCTACTTACTATTTATGATATCATATTTATATTATTAAAATTTATTTATTATTTATGTTTGTCATATACAATTGTAGATTAAATTATGTATTTTAAATTTATCAAAGATATAATTAATTCACGTAAAAAATCCATATTAAAACATATATAAAGATGGTGGTTAATAAATTGATACAACTTAACTATTTCATTTCTTACTATAAGTACAATATTAAAAGTTATTTTTATGTATTTATCTTATTGTGAGTCACCCTTATTTGTAATTGATCATTAGGCTTTTTTTTAATCCGTTACTCGTCTTTAATCATTCGATAAGTGGCTATGGTTACCATTGATGCGACATTCTCTTTACCTATTTAGTCGTGGTTAGAAGGCTTGTGCGTGCGTTCTTGTTGAAATATTTACCTAGACATATGCTTTACCCATATTGTTGAAAAGTTATGCTCTCTACTCTTTTACAATCTGGTTGATGTTTCAGATACCTTCCTTTTCTTATGCCACTTCAAATGTTTCTCGTTAATAAAGGTAACATGTATCAAATTCGTCCAATACCCTAGAATGAAAATATTTATATAGATTAACATACTCTGCATTTTAATTTGTTGTAGATAGTCTAACCGACTGAAACAAATGTAATTGCAGTACACATACCTGCTAAAAATTTACCGGACAATTTATTCCTAGCTTTAAACGAAATGAGAAAATGGTTTCCGATCATACACAAAATAACAAAGTGTTCTTACTATAGAGGAGGTATTATTGGATGGTGCTTGTCAAGTTGCTTAGAGGTAAGATTAGATGTCAATTGTCAAGCCAATCTAGTCTAAATTGTGTTTCCACAATTTCAACTCGAAGCTGTGGAATAGAAATGCTTTTTGCCCACAACCGTTGCTTCCCAATCTTCTCATCACAGATAACTAGCTTGAGGGAACTCAGTTCAGAAATAGATCTTGGCAACCTCGTTAGACGTGAACATTCTCTCATATCAAACTCACTTAACTTCTTTAGTTGCCCTACCTCCTCGGGCAGCTCTCTGAGCCCCTCGCAGAATGAGATGTCCAGACGTTCCAATAGCCGAAGTTTTCCTATTGATGCAGGAAGCTCTTTAAGGCCTGGCAAAGCTGATAAACTGAGCATTCTCACAGAGCTCATATTCCCAAGCTCATATGGTAACTTCTGAATCTGGTGGCAATTGCTAATAGACCAGACCTGGATACAAGGCATATAAAAGAAGCTAAGAGGCACCTCCTCTAAGCTACTGCAGTGACCAATGTTAGTATCCCGAACCATCTTAATGTTGAATGTTGCTGCATATTCAGACCCTTCGCATAAGCTTAAGGAGAGCTTCTCTAAGCTGGATGGTTCTTGGCTTTGTTTTTGCACAAAGGGCACAATCAACCTTTCGAAGCGGATGCTCTTGAGATTAGTGAGTGAAGACAAAACATCTTGACCTTTTATAGTTGCTTTTTTTGTCCCATAGTTCAATACCATGAGAAATTTTAGATTCTTCATGGATTTCAGAAATGGAGGAAGAAAGTATTCACTTGAAGAAAATAGTAACAACAGAGCCTCCGTCTCAGGTAAATTCATCTCATACCAATTATTTGCCTCCATAGTGCCTGCATGAATAGAATAAAAAGGAATTCTAGTTACATTATTGATCATGTTGGTTATGACTATTAGCTATTTGGGCTCACATATATCAGATCGCTTGCAGTGACATACCTGTGTGAATCGAGAGAACTTGAACATCACATGCATTATTATTGAGCAACTCCCACTTTTCGGGCAAACTATTATCCTTCCTATCCATTAGAAACCTTTTCCTGTGGATTACACCGTCCCGACATCCCAAATGGAGGGCCAATTCATGCATTACACTATGCTGGGAAAAATATAGCTCCGAGGCATTTCCATGCGAGATTGCTACTCTTCTCCTGGTAAGTGCTACTAAGTTAGCTAAGATTCTAAACAGGATTAAAAAAATGTCCAATATAAGAAAGGTAAATACCTTGGAGCGCTTGTCAAATCCAACAGGTTTCTGCTTGCAAGATCTGATAAGATGGACAATGCGTCATGCCACTGTAACTTCCTCACATAAACCCATATATTCAGTAATGCATCAGCACAAATTTTCTTGTCTGCCGGAAATAAGGCTAAGTCCAGGAAGCATTCCTTGGCTATGTAATCCAAAGAATTGATACTAGCCTCTAACAATCTAATAAGCCCGCTTTTGTGATAATCTGATATGGATTCTCCGTTAGAAATCTTGTCCTTTGCCCTCTCCCAAACCTCATTTGATTCTCCTTGTAAACTGCTTCCGATCACCTTTAGAGCAAGTGGAAGGCCGCCACATTGCGCTTGCACCTGTAAGACAAGACAGACAGATTTTAATAGACGATCAGTTTAAAGAAAATAAAAATTCTCACATAATGTAAACCATAATTACAAGCGAAAATGTTGTTTCACCTTAAGGATGATTTAGAATTTTGTAGTTACTTCAATATTATATTAGATCTAATTATTCAATTACTTGGAAGAAACATGTATTAAACTGATAATTCGTTTTGTATAATTATCACTTCAGTGTTAAATATTGGCTGCTTGCTAATGAAACAGAAGAAAGCCTCATTCCAGGTCTTTCAGAATTCGTAAATATTTAATTTTTACTTTACGGTGATGTTGCTCTGTCAATAAATTCTTCTAGAATTAGAATACTATATTGATGTTGTATTGGCATATATTCCAAAAGGATAATGAAAATAATGGAGAATCGGAATAAGTAGCCGAGATTTAAAAGCAAGGGGAGTCGTTCAAAACACGATACAATAATTAATGGAAAGAAATTATTATGCCTCCTCCACTATTTTTGCATTCGCATTGCTTGGGATTGACGGCTGTCCAAAAGCCCAGAAACAGAAAAGTGACAGCGCGTCCTTGAAGATTGATGCTGAGATCTTCACTTCAGACTCCAGCTCCACTGCTCCATTTCCACCATTCTATAAATAATTTTTAGAATACTTCAGTTTAGGAGTAGTTTAAACAAGAAGCATGCTGTACATATGACATGCATTAGATGATATTTTTGGATGCATTTTTGTCTAGTCTTAGTTACTTCTTCTCCCATCCTTAATCATAAGCATGGAATAATGCTAAAACTACTGTCAAAACTCCTGATCTATATTTTGATCTATGTGTTAGGGATTAGTTTTAACAATTTTTATTTGAATAAATGTATTGGCTGAATAGCAATTTGTAGTTGGAATAATATATCAGTTTTTTTTCTCTGCAGTAAAACAGAGCCTTCCTTGTTTTGAATATTATTATTATTTTTTTATTGTGTTGCTGCTGTTGTTTGAATCCTACATTTGGTATCAGAGCTGAAGGTGTTTGGAAGACAGCAGCATGGCTCACAATTTGCAAATCCTAGAGTTTGATGGAGTTGATTACCAATATTGGTCAATCAAGATGAAGACTTTTTTGATTGGGAAAGATTTTTGGGAGATCTTTGAATCTGGATATGAAGAGCTTGCAGATTGGAATACTCTCCAACCTAATGACAGGACATTGAAGAAAGAAGATGAGAAGAAGAATACAATGGCATTGTTTCACATTCAGATGGCTCTTGATAAGAGCTTGTTTCCTCGAATTGCTGATGCACAGACAGCAAAAGAGGCCTCGAAGACTCTAAAAGATGCTTATCGTGGCAATGATCAGATCAAGGTTGTGAAGCTACAAACCTTGAAAAGAGAATATGAGAACTTGAAGATGAAAGAGACAGAGAGTGTGGAAGATTTCTGTGTGAGAGTGAAAGATGTGGCTCATAAAATGGCCACTTTGGGTGAATCTATTGCTCAAGAGCAAATAATACAAAAGGTATTGAGATCTCTAACCCCAAGATGGAATATTGTAGTAATTGCCATAGAAGAAAGCAAAAATTTAGCTACAATGGAGTATGATGAATTGGTTGGATCTCTTATATCACATGAGGATAGAATAAGGGACACATCTATCAGTGTTAATGAGAAGGTTTTTGCTTCCCAATTGCAAATTTCAAAAAACGATGGTGCTAGCATCAGTAGTAACAACAACAAAGGCTCGAGAAGGGGCCAAAATCAGAATTTTTCAAGAGGATCTAGAGGAAGAGGAGGTGCTCAAGGAGGCAGAGGTAGAGGCAGATTTGATAAAAGGAACATCCAATGCTATTATTGCAATAAGTATGGACATTTTGAGAGCGAGTGTAGACTGAAATCAGGTAACAATAGTGCAAATTATGTCCAACAAGATGAGGATCCTTCCTCGGGTAATTTATTTTTGTGTTATGGGAAAGGTGAAAGTACTGTGAATGATGTTTGGTATTTGGATTCTGGATGCTCTAACCATATGTCTGGCAACAGAGAAATATTTTCAAAGTTTGATGATAGTTACAGATCCAATATTACACTTGGTAATAACAATATTGTGGATGTTGCGGCCAAAGGAGCCATGGATGTTCAGACAAAGGAAGGTATGAAAAGTGTTCAAGATATTTATTATACTCCCAAGTTAAAGCATAATATATTGAGTGTTGGGCAGCTATGTGAGAAGAATTATAGAGTGGTATTTGAGAACATGCACTGTACTATCTATGATAAGAATAAAAAAAATAAAGTGATTACAGTTGTTCCTATGACAAAGAATAGGATGTTTCCTTTGAAGTTTGGTCAAAATGACAATCAACTTGTCAATATGGCTTATGAGGATAAAAGTTGGTTGTGGCATCTCAGGTATGGCCATTTAAATTTCAATAGTTTGAAGAATCTAACATCAAATGCATTAGTTCTTGGATTGCCTAAGGTTGAAGAGCATAAACAGATTTGTGAAGGGTGTGCAAAAGGGAAACATTCAAGAGAATCATTTCCAAAAGGCAATGCATGGCGGGCCCAATACTCACTTCAACTTATTCATTCAGATATTTGTGGTCCAATGCAAACACAAAGTTTGGGTAAGTCGTCATATTTCATTACTTTTATTGATGATTACTCACGCATGTGTTGGGTATATTTTTTGAAGACTAAAGATGAAGCCTTTGATACATTCAAGAAGTTTAAAGCTCGTGTAGAGAATAAGAAAGGGAACACAATAAGATGTTTGAGAACAGATCGAGGAGGAGAATTTTGCTCAAACAATTTTCAGAATTTTTGTGAGATGAATGGCATCAAAAGACAACTCACAACTGCATACACACCCCAATAGAATGAAGTGGCTGAAAGAAAGAATCGTACAGTGGTATAAATGGCAAGGAGCATGTTACAAACCAAAGGTTTGAACAATTCTTATTGGGCTGATTTAGTTGCTACAGCCATATATATTCTCAACAGGAGTCCTACAAGTGCCCTCCACAAGATGACTCCATATGAAGCATGGTATAAGAAAAAGCCTAATGTAAATCATTTTAAAGTTTTTGGTTGTTTGGCTTATGTTCACATCCCTAATCAGAATAGGCAAAAGCTAGATGCTAAAAGTGAATCATGTATTTTTGTGGGCTATAGTGAGGAAAGCAAAGCTTATAGATTATTCAATCCTATTACTAATAAGATTTTTGTTTCAAGAGATGTGATTTTTGATGAAGGGGGAGTTTATGGTCATCAAAAACAACATGTTGGAAAGCTAAAATCAGTTTTGGATGATGATGATATTGCTGATAATGATAATGAGCAGCCAACTAATGGTTCTATTTCAAGATCACCAAGCCCACCAAAAAACCCCTCACCAATACCAAGAGCAAGTCCATCCTCTAGTCCTCCAAAGAAGGTAAGAAGATTGAGTGATATTTATGAGAGGTGTCAAAATCAAGCACATGAAGAAGATCTAATAGGTGAGACAATAAATTTTGCATTACTTGCTAAAGCTGATTTTGAGCCATCATATTTTGAAGATGCATGTGCTAATGAGGTTTGGATGCAAGCAATGAATGAAGAGATGGATTCCATTGATAGGAATGAAACATGGGAGCTTGTAGATCTTCCACATAAGAAGAAGAAGATTGTCACAAAATGGGTCTATAAGACCAAGTATAATAGTGATGGGAGTGTTGAAAGACACAAGGCAAGATTGGTTGCTAAAGGTTTCAATCAAAGGTATGGCATTGATTATGAAGAACCTTTTGCACCAGTAGCAAGACAAGAAACTATTAGGATGCTAATCTCTCTTGCAGCTCAAAAGAAATGGAGTATTCATCACATGGATGTGAAAAATGCTTTCTTGAATGGGTACTTAGAAGAAGAGGTATATGTGGGACAGCCACAAGGTTTTGAGATTCAAGGCAAAGAAGATTATGTCTACAAGTTGAAGAAGGCTTTGTATGGCCTCAAGCAAGCACCACGTGCATGGTATGCAAGAATTGATGGATATTTTCAACAGAATGGCTTTCAAAGAAGTAAGAGTGAACCTACCCTTTACTACAAACAAGAAGGTAATGATATTCTCATTGTGAGTTTGTATGTTGATGATTTGTTATATATGGGTAGTAGTTCAAAGATGAAAGATGAATTTAAAGTTGCTATGATGAATGAGTTTGAGATGAAAGATTTAGGTCTCATGAAGTACTTTCTTGGCATGGAGGTTTATCAAGGTAAAGATGAAATTTTTATTTGTCAAAAAAAGTATGCAAAAGATATGTTGAAAAATTTGATATGACTGATTGTAAACATCTTTCCACTCCAATTGCTCATGGAGTTACATTATGTAGAGATGATGGTGCTAAAATTGTTGATGAGACATTATACAGAAGCATTGTGGGGAGTTTGATGTTTTTAACTCACACAAGGCCTGATATTGCTTATTCAGTTTCATTGGTTTCAAGGTATATGACAAATCCATCAGAGGAACATATGAAGGCAGCCAAGAGAATTTTGAGGTATGTGAAAAGCACGGTAGATTTTGGCATTCACTATTCTTCTAATAAGTTTGAGCTTGTTGGCTTTAGTGATTCAGATTGAGAAGGTTGTTTGGATGACCGAAAATTTACATCTAGTAATTGTTTTTCTTTGGGTTCCGGTTCAATTACATGGAGTTCAAAGAAGAAAAGTATGGTTGCTCTCTCTTCTACAGAAGCGGAATATGTTGCGGTCACTTCAGCTGGCACACAAGCTTTATGGCTTAGAAAGCTTCTTGAAAAAATTGGAGAGATACAAGTTTAGCCTACTGTGATTTTTTGTGACAACATAAGTGCCATTAAATTGACCAAGAATCCGGTTCATCACAACAGGACCAAACACTTTGATCTTAAACAACATTTTATTAGAGATTTGGTACAAAATAAAGCAGCTGAGTTGAAGTACATCAACACAAAGGAGCAAATTGCAGACATCTTCACAAAGGCAGTTACAAAAGATCAGTTTTTGGTACTCAGAGATCAGATTGTGAGTCCTCTCCGCATCAAGGGGGAGTATGAAGATTGATGCTGAGATCTTCACTTCAAACTCCAGCTCCACTGCTCCATTTCCACCATTCTATATATAATTTTTAGAATACTTCAGTTTAGGAGTAGTTTAAACAAGAAGCATGCTATACATATGGCATGAATTAGATGATATTTTTGGATGCATTTTTGTCTAGTCTTAGTTGTTTCTTCTCCCATCCTTAATCATAGGCATGGAATAATGCTAAAACTACTGTCAGAACTCCTGATCTATATTTTGATCTATGTGTTAGGGATTAGTTTTAACAATTTTTATTTGAATAAATGTATTGGCTGAATAGCAATTTGTAGTTGGAATAATATATCAATTTTTTTTCTCTGCAGTAAAACAAAGCCTTCCTTGTTTTGAATATTATTATTATTTTTTTATTGTGTTGCTGCTGTTGTTTGAATCCTACAGTCCTCTCGGCACAATAATGGCAATTGATACAGTCTACAGTATTTGGACTTATTGGAATAGTGGAATTATCTCTGGTCCTTCAAATAGTAGATTTTCCAAATTGTCTCTGGACCAGACATCATCCAAAATCACCAGAGTTGGTTTCGATTGACTCAAAATAAATTGTCGAACCTTCATCTCTATATCTTTGACATTCTGAAATCCTGGGCTCTTCGTAGCAGCAATCTTCTCCCACATAGTCTCTATAATCCCCTTTATCTTGGGGAATTGTGAGACGGTAATGAAAATCACATTATCACGGAAGTATTCTGCCATTAATGAAAGCAGGAAATTAATTTAATGGTAAGTACGTTACCATGCACCAATAGATATAATAAGATCTAAATAAGACCACCTTTGCAAAGATTTACCTTTGATTTGAGGATCATTGCAGAGAGCCGAAGCAAGAGTAGTTTTTCCTCCGCCTCCCATGCATTGCAGCCCAACAACTGACACATCGCTCGTGAACAACAGTCTTCTCAAATCACGAATACATTTGTCCAGTCCCACATAAAACTGAGATCTCCCAGAAACACTATATGCAGAGTCGTCTACTATTTCAGAACTGTTGATGAAAGCCATTTGTTCAACTCTTATTTGCAATTTGAACCTTGATACTGCTTCACCTTATAAATATTCTATGCTTTCCAATACATGCCGTTCTTTTATAGAGCAATTAGGCGTCTCTCATAGTCGTCGCGCTGGTTTCCATGAAATGAAAAGGAAATGCAGGGATAGATTCGCAGGATCGAATTTCAACATTTCTATGTAGGAATAACAAATCAATTTTAATTAGCGTGCACTCTTAGATATGTATTCCAACTAGATTTCTATTAAGGCGACCGACTTTCTTCCACTTTTGGAAGTTCCATATTCAGGTTCATCGCATCGTGCTTCTGACGTTGGAAAGTGAGTCGGACTTTTTTTTTAAAAAGAAAATTCATTTAAAGTCAGTCACTGATCTTTTGATCTTTTTATTTTATAATTTAAGGTCATTTCTGAGAGTTAATTATTAATCAATTATTTAATTTTTTGGAGAAATCTAATGATATTAGAAATTTGGTTCTATATAAATATTTCGATAGAATGTGCTCCAACTTCATTGTTAAAATGTTGTGATGGTTGGATTTGATCCGAACTAGTGCAAACATGTTGAAATTATTTTTGTACATGCCAATTCTCAGCTGATTATAAATAAACAAATTCTCAAACCCTTCCATCTAGAATTCTTAACTGGGATAGACTTCCTCCTATCTTTATTCCTTTATGTTCTAATTGTTAACATTTTTGGTTATCTATTAAATAAATAATAATCAATTAGATAATAAAAAGGGTATTTCCACATCTATAAAATCAATTCTTACAAGCTATGATTCTGTTCATGATAGTATGCTCTTTATTAAGAATTCCTAAGAGGATATCCATAATGAGATAGATTCTCTCAACCTTCACTATTGTTGTATTTATGGATCAACAATTTTTCTATATAAAATTAAAACTCTCATGAGGTAGTCTCGTTTTGTTCCCCATTGTATGTGTAAGAAATGAAAGTAAACCAAACCTTGTTAGGTATCTTTCCATGTAGGCATTTCCCTAGTTTGTAAATTTCTCTTTATAAAATCTGGAAGTGGTTTCTAGTTAAATTGAAAATAACATTATACACTTGAAAAAAGTAATATTTATCTCTACTAACAAGATATAAATGGGGAATCATAAATTTCTAGCTTTAATTATATACTATTATTCTTTTGTGCTACTGAAGGTTAAGAAGAGTTATCATAATCATATCAAACTTATTTAGAATTTCCTATGGTCTAATTGATTAGGTATGAGTAGGATCAAATATATATAATGAATCTATTATATCCAACAACCTAAATATAAGCTTGAGGATATTAGTTGGCAAATGGTTGTTGTTATTAATCAAAATCTTCTCTTTTGTACCTCTATTGAGTTCATTAGGTTTACTTACATTCCTCACAAATAGAATAGAGTTGTTGATTGTTTGGCCAAATGGGCTTTTGTTCATGCACCAGGGTGAAATATTATGGATAGGAGGAAAATACCCCTTGATATGTTACTAGAATTTGATGAACTTGTCGATCAGGACATAGTTCCTTGTTGAGCTCTCCTTGTTGTAATCCTTTATGTCTTAATTCATTTTTACTCTTTTTTTTCAAAAGATGGATTAGATTTTTAGGTTCCCAAATGCAAGGGGTGGGTATAAAAACTAAATGGATAGCTAAAGAAATCATGGGAGATGAGCCTCAATTATCTTTTGGTTTGATTTTTCATCACCCAAGCCTAAAAAACTAGTAAATAAAAATTTGTTCAGAAGGTGTGTGAAAATTTAATGGAACCTTCTTTTCACATCAAGACATTTTTTTCCCTCGTAATCTCTTTTAAAGGTATGGTAGCATGTTTGTAAATATTTAAGCTTGAGAATTGTTTTCCTTCCATGTAGCTTTAGCTTTGATGATTCCTAAATTTGATTGAACAAGTTAATCCAATATCGTGATTAGCCTTTTGTTGCTTCTCTTGAAAGATTATGTTTATTATATCTTAAAGAAATGAGTGTGTGAACATAGAGAGTATTGGGTTTCAATTCTTTTTGGTGAGAAACTTGGTTCACATGTAGTTAAACATTTTTGTTTACATAATAGGTTTAGAATATTTATGAAATGTCTTATCCCTACTGATCATACCATGAATTTGTACACCTTTAGAATACAGTTTCTCAAAAGATTGATGTGGTTGTCTACTTGTCTATTTTTTCAATTTCATGAAAAAATATTTACCTATTTATTTTTCATTATTAGTCGCTAAACCTAAGAAAATAATGAATGAAAATATAAAATTTCCAAAAAAAAAAAATCTTCCAATAAAAAGTAGAGTACTTAAATTTGGATTTCTAAAGCATGTATGATTCACTTTCTCCATCATAATAAACATGAAATTGTGCAAAATCAACTATTGTAGTCAATGCTTATTAATCTCCTATCGTAAATGATTATTAAACTGCTGAAAACAAATTCCCAGCTAATATTGAAAAATAACACAACTACAACTTCACTTATAAAATACGAAAAAAAATGCGCAACACAATGAACACTATATTTTTAGACAAATTGTCCCTAGAAAAACCCCTAAGGGAAAACCAGTTCTACAGATGAGGAATTATATTAAACTTCAGCAAATCAAGAGATACAAAATTCCTTGCCTCTCACTGGTAGAACTCCGACAACCTCCTAATTTCTCCCCCTGATATTCTCCATTGCTATCCCCACGCTAACACTACGCTCTTGCTAACACTGCAAGACTGTTTGCTAACACTGCAAACGTTTCTCCAAAACTTCATCTTCTCCAAATGCCCCCTAAACCCCCTTTTATACTACTCTTGTTGGTAAACCAATGACCGAGATTGATTTACAATCAACGGTTGAGATTAAGACAACTCGACAGCCAACAATAGAATTGGTCGCAAGGTATCCAAAAGGGAATCACTAAAATTAGTAAATAATTATCCTTGCAATAACTATTTACTAATTCTTGGAAAGTGGACAAACAGCTGTCCAAACCACCCATAAATACTACTACTATTCATAGATAATGACGAACAGCTGTCCAAGCTACCCATAAATACTACTACTATTTTCGGGTCAGAAATAACAGCTGTCCAACTAACAATAATTAACACTCCCTCTTAGTGAGGAAGCTGTTCTGCATGACACCCATCTTATCTCTGAAAAAGATAAATTCGGCCTTTCCCAAAGCCTTCGTTAGAATGTCTACTACCTGCTCATCTGTAGGTATGTATTGTAGTCGAACAATACCTCATTGTACACAATCCCTGATGAAGTGATATCTGATATCTATATGTTTAGACCTATCATGAAACATTGGATTCTAAGACAACTTGATGCAACTCTGATTGTCACAATGTATCACAGTAGTCTCAACTTTCTGAGCAAACAAGGCTACTAACAACTTCTGAAGCCATATAGCTTCACATGTTGCCATGCTAGCTACTATGTATTCTACTTCTGCTGAACTTAGAGCCACAAACTTTTGCTTCCTGTTGAACCAAGATACAACTCTTGATCCCACGCTGAAACAACACCCTGAAGTGCTCCTTTTGTCTGTTGTACTTCTTGCCCAGTCTGCATCAGTATAGCCTATCAACCTAATAACTTCACCTCAAACATATCTGATCCCATACTCGACTATACCACACAAGTAACGCAACACATGCTTAGCCGCTATCCAATGCATTCTCTTTGGTTCAACCATGAACTGACTAAGAGAGTTTACTGCAAATGCTATATCTGGTCTAGTGTTGACCAAATACATAAGCGAACCAATCAACTATCTATATAAAGTGGGATCTAGACATCTTTCTCCTTAGTTGTATCTACCTTCCTCCAATTCGTGATCATGGGTGTAGATATGGCTTTGCAATCCTCCATCTCAAATTTCTTCAAGATTTCAATGCAATATTTCCCTTGACCAAGGAAAATCTCCCCATCTATCTGCCACACTCCCATGCCTAGAAAGTAGTGCATAAGTCCTAAATCCTTCATCTTGAACTCTTCTACAAGGTTCCTCTTGCAATCCACTATGAGCCTTAGTGAACCTGTAAGAAATATGTCATTCACATAAAGAACAAGAATGAGAATCTCACCCCCAACCATCAAGTAGTAGAGGTTAGCATCTGCATCACTCTTCACAAGGCCCACTTTCTGCAAGTATGTATCAATGTGCTCATACCACGCTCTAGGAGCCTGCTTGAGTCCGTACAATGTTTTTTTCAATCTGCACACGTGGGTCTCTTTGTTGTGTGCTACAAAGCCTTCTGGGTGTTTTATGTATACCTCCTCCTTCAACTCACCATTAAGGAATGCTTTCTTGACATCCATTTGATGGATCTCCCATCCCATCTGTGCTGCAAGTGAGATTACAGCTCGTATAGAAGTATACTTGGCAATAGGAGAAAATGTCTCCTCATAGTCTATTCCCTCCTTCTCAGAGAACCCCTTTTCCATGAACCTAGCCTTGTATTTCTCGATGCTACCATCTGCACCGTGCTTTATCTTATAGACCTAGCGTGATCCAACTACAGCCCTATCTATTGGTCTAAGTACTACCTCCCACACATCATTCTGCATTATTGAAGAATATTCCTCAACCATAGCATCTCGCCATACCTGATGTTCTACAGCTTCCTGATAGCTAGAAGGCTCACTATCTACCAACTAACTAACTAATGCCACATAGTTATTGAACTTGGCTGGTTGTCTTCGCTGTCTAGTACTCTTCCTAGGAGCTCCCACAAACTCTTGAGTATCCCTTTGCATATCTGGAACCACATGGTTCTTGCTGCCAACTATAGAGGATGAAATGTCAACCTCTAAGTCTTCTAGATGCATTTCCTGTTGCACTTGTTGCTCCATACTCTATGAATCTTCACTAACTGAGTCTACACTCGTACTGGTAACTATACTTGAGCTTTGCTGCCCTTGACTTAGTCTTGGAGCTTTTGTTGGCTACTCACTCTGATCATCTACTGACAAATCGTTGGATCTCCTGAATGCCTTGTCCTCCATGAACTTGACATCCCGTCTAACAATAATTCTTTTAGTCCCTAGAATGAAAATCCTGTATTGCTTTGAGGTCTTACTGTACCCAACAAAGTACCCCCTCTCTGCAATCTAATCTAACTTTGTACGTGTATCTCCAGGAATATGACAATATGCTAAACTCTCGAATATCTTGAAGTGACTAACATCTGGCTTTTTCCCTATGAAAGCCTCCTCTGGTGTCATCTTCCCTAGCACCTTGTGTGGAACTCTATTCTAAATGTAGATTGTTGTATTACACACCTCTGCCCATAAGTAATGAGGCATGTCCTGGTCATGTAGCATAAGCCCTTGCTGCCTCCAATATAGAACGGTTCTTCCTCTCAGCAACTCTATTCTGCTGTGGATTGTAAGGAATAGTCCATTCTCTCTTGATTCCTTCTCTGGTGCAAAACTCCTGGAAGACATTTCCTTTGTACTTGCCTCCATTGTCTGACCAAAGAACCTTTATCTTCTTTCCTGTCAAGTTCTCCACAAGAGCCTTGAACTATTGGAATCGACTAAAAGCCTCATCCTTAGTCTTCAAGAAGTATATCCAGGTCTTTCTAGAGAAATCATCAATAAAAGTAACATAGTACTCATATCCTCTGAGAGATTTCGTCAACATAGGTCCACAAACATCTGAATGTACTAGATCAAGAACACCCTTAGATCTGGTGTCACTCCTTGGAAAAGATGCTTTCGCAAACTTCCCCAACACACATCCCTTACATACATCATCATGCTTTGTGCTCACCTCTGGAACACCTGTCGTGGTCTCACGAAGCAATCTAAGTGCTCCATAATGAATATGGCCCATCCTCCTATGCCATAGCTCTCCAAGATCTCTACGATTACTGTTGCTCATAAGTGCCTTAGGATTATCAAACTGTAATCTATAAAGGCGACCACTCCTAACTCCAATAGTTATGGGTGGTTTCCAATCCTTGTGCTTAATCAACACATTTGTCCCTCTAAAGAGTACATTATACCCCCTATCCTGAAGTACAGATACAGAAATCAAATTCATACCTAAGCCTGGCACATATAACACATCATGAAGTGGAATTATCTTTCCATTCTCCCTTTGAAACTGAACATCCCCTTTCCCAACAGGGTTGAGTTTGGACAAGTTTCCCATAGAAATCTAGATGTTGGTGTCCTCCTCCTTGTAACTGGAGAAGTACTCTCTAACTCCTATCATATGAAATGACACCCCACTATCTATATACCAAACACACTGTGAGGTTGAGCTAACCATACAAGCTATCAGTGCAAACTCATCTTTCATTCTACTGAAGAGTTCTTCTGCACTTGCTGAAGCTGCCACCTGCTTCTTACCCTTCTTCCTCTCTGGGCAATCACTGACATAGTGGCCAAACTCATGACATCCAAAACATTTGACCTTAGAAAGGTCCTTCTTCTTCTTCTCACTTTGTGAATTTGATCCTTTGCTAGATCCCTTCTTTGCTTTCCCTTTACCCGCTAGGGCAACGTTCTCTTGTTCCACCTCATTTTTCTGACTCTTGTTTGCCCCATTGACAAGACTTAGTCTAAATTCCTCCTGAGTGAAATCAGTCCATAGTGGATCCCAACTTAGTAAAGTATCTCGTCCACTGACAACTTGAACAAAGACACTCCATTATTTAGTAAACCCATTTAGGGCTATTCTCACTAGCTCGTCATCACTAGGGCTATCTCCAACAGCTGCTAACTCATCCTTGACAAGTCTGAGCCTGGTGAGGTAACTTGTGATGTCTTCTCCCTGATTCATCTGGGTATTCTTTAGCTTCTCTCTGCGAATCAACTTCCTGTTGGTGGTAGCATTCTGGTACAGATTTAGAATGGCGTCCCACATCTTCTTTGCTATATCTAGCTCCGAGATATGTGAAAATTTATTATCCTTGACACCATCAAGGATAATCCTCCTTGCTTTGGCATCGTCCTTCCTATATGTTGCAAGCTGTGTTGCATCCGTTGGTACAAGTACAACACTGGTAGCATAATCCTTGATACCATTCTCTTCCAACAATAAAGAAATTCTAGCCTTCCAGACACCAAAATTTGAGGCACCATCCAATCTATCCTGATCTCTCAAACCAGCTGAAGCCATCTCAAGGGTTTAAAGCAATAATAAATCTAAAGAGATCAAAATTTCTTTCCTAGGGAAAAACTCTTCTACCCTTAACAATGCTCTGATACCATGTGAAAAATCTAACTATTGCAGTCACTGATTATTAATCTCCTATCGTAAATGATTATTAAACTGCTGAAAACAAATTTTCAGCTAATATCAAAAAATAACACAACTGCAACTTCACTTATAAAATACGGAAAGAAATGCGCAACACAATGAACACAATATTTTCGGACAAATTGTCCCTGGAAAAACCCGTAAGGGAAAACCAGTTCTATAGATGAGGAATTATATTAAAATTCAACAAATCAAAAGAGACAAAATTCTTTGCCTCTCACTGGCAGAACTCCGACAACCTCCTAATTTCTCCCACTAATATTCCCCACTGCTATCCCTACACTAACACTGCGCTCTTGCTAACATTGCAAGACTGTTTGCTAACACTGCAAACGTTTCTCCAAAACTTCATCTTCTCCAAATGCCCCCTAGACCCCCTTTTATACTACTCTCGTTGGTAAACCAACGACCGAGATTGATTTACAACCGACGGTTGAGATTAAGATAACTCGACAGCCAACAATAGAATTGGTTACAAGGTGTTCAAAAGGGAATCACTAAAATTAGTAAATAATTATCCTTGCAATAACTATTTACTAATTCTTGGCAAGTGGACAAACAACTGTCCAAACCACCCATAAATACTACTGCTATTCATAGATAATGATGAACAACTGTCCAAGCTACTCATAAATACTACTGCTATTTCCGGATCAGAAATAACAGCTGTCCAACTAACAATAATTAACAGAAATTACCTTTTAATAACTAAATATTAATAATAAAAAAATTAACATATGGTAGCTTTTCAGCGCACTGTATTTTAAATGTTTAAAGATGGTTCTAATTAGTAGGTGAACTAATTGCTGTTATATAAGATTTCTCTACGCTAAAATGCTTTCAAAAGTCGACTTTCGAGAGCGTGAATAGAAGTTGTCCGTCGACTGCACCCAAACCCAACCTACATGACGCTGAAATTCGAACCAGTCAAAAGTCCTGTTCTTCCGTAATCAATTTTAATTCGGAATGAACGCCGAAGAGTATACGAAAGGTAGGAAATCAACTTTATGCAGATTTCTTCACGCATACGTAAGAATACCGATTTCATTGAAACTTCGGTACTATCGAGTCGTCTAATCTTTGCTACATTTAATATTTCGTGTGTGAGGCAGACACTTATATTTGCTTTGCAAGGAGAAGAGATAACATTTGAGGGGACATTTTAAGCAGATGCTCAAATACAATACAAAATGAGTAGCTTTTCATCGGATTTTTTTCTTCATACTTTTTTTCCATGGTTCTTTTAATGGCTAATAAACTCCATGTTTTCGAGGTATCTTTAGTTTGTTTTCTATTTTTAGCTTGCTTTTGTAGTTTAGGTTACTCCTGTTCTTTGTCTAACGATGAAGCATTCGTATATTGGAATTTCTATGAGTGTCTCGGAGGTTAGCTCCACAGATGGCAGCCTTAATGGGACTACCGTATTTCTTTTTTTCTCATGTCCAAATTGCAGGGTGTTCTGTCTTGGTCAAAGATGGCT